>CAHIKZ030004879.1:627500-640000 GCA_903632075.3 Acanthosepion pharaonis
TATGTTTTGACATTAAATATACCACAAGAGATTGATAAACTGTAAAAAATAAATCAATCAACCCATTCTTTACACATCAAATCTAATCCCAGTTTTTGACTGTATACAAAACTTTTCTGAATATGGTTACAACTTTATTAGAGAAGTGTGGAATATTGGTGCTCATGACACTGTAATATATTAGGTACCAGGTACTTTGTTGCATAATATGTATATTTTTATATATATATATATATATATATATATATATATATATATATAGTAGGCCGATGAAAGAAATTTGAGAGATAAAATAACAACAAACGTAATAATATTTATTGTATATTGGTAGGCCTTTTGAACAAATTGAAGCATGATGGGAAAGATGTTAAAAATTGGAATTTTCAAACACATCTGTGTACTTTCACAACAAGAAATAAAAAATGAAGTGGGACATTTTTTTCAGGAGGAATTTAATTTTTTAACTTTTTTTTTTCTTTCACATGTTTCATATTATTGAAGAGACTAGTTGTTTGCCACAATTAGGGTTGTGGAAGGTTTGTAGAAGGCTTTTTGTGGAAGCTTTATTCATTGAGTATGCCTAAATTCCTATTTAAACCTAGTATGTCTGAATTTATTTTAAAAATGTATTTTAACTCAAACTTTCACCGTTCTTGTTGGCATTTTAATGGTGAAGTTGAAAGGACGCATCTAAAATTATCAATACTGTGGGCTGGTTGGTTGAAATGTGAAGCTGTGTATGTATATATATATATATATATATATATATATAATTGGTAGGTGCTAGTCAGATCATCAGTTAAAGAAGTTTTTTTGCAGGTAGCATAGTATTGATTTTTGTAAACTCTGTTGTTCTTAAACATGTCTAAAATTAATGTGAAATACACAAAATTAGGCTGTGTGCCTCCAGATATACAATTCTTAAGTCCAGTGGGTGATCTAATCATATTATCTAGCTCAAATCTAAACTTTCAAAGTCAGTCATGGTTTCTAATTAGTACAAAAAACAAGATATTGAATATATATAATGTGTTGAATTTATTTATTAGCATTGCATGTTACTTATATTATGAGAACCTTGTTTACATACAGTTTTGAATAAGAGGTTATTTACAAATTTTTACTTAACCTATCACAATGGCACAGGTCACTTTCTTACCTAATGTTATTTACTAATTGTTGCTTAGTCAATTATACACGTTTGCTTATAGTAGCTGATGTTATTTACTAATTTTTGACGAGTCTATTACACTATTACTATTGCTTAGATATACCTAATGCTATTTACTAATTTTTGACGAGTCTATTACACTATTACTATTGCTTAGATATACCTAATGCTATTTACTAATTTTTGATGAGTCTATGATGCAGGCTCCTGTTTGCTTATAATATTAGATGTTACTTACTAATTTTTGATTCGTCTATTATATAGGTTCCAGTTTGTTTATAGTACCTGATGTTATTTACTAATTTTTGATTAGTCTATTACACAGGTCTCAGGTTATTTATAGTACCTAATTTTATTTATTAATTTTTGCTTAGGCTCCAGTTACCTTATAGTATCTGATGTTATTTACCAACATTTTAAACCTCTTAGACATTAATCTTTTGCTTTAACGTTCGTTTAAATTACATATTCTTTATTTTGCCAATAGTTATTTATGTTGACTGTTAAAGAAAAGCCTCTGTTTGTGATTTTGTATGTCTGAGATTGGTCTCCGTTAGTAAGAGTAAATGTCTATTTCCCTTTTTATTCAGTGCTTGGAATAGTTGAAAGTCTTTTCAATTAAAGCACTTATTGTATAGTAGAAGGCTGAAATTGATATTATAGGCTAATGAATGTGATACTTAGTGTTCTTTTAGTAAAATGTATCCCTAAATGTAAGTTCAGTCATAAAAATCTATCTTTTATAACAGAAGCTTCAAATGATCCGTCCTCAAAGCTTTCCCTGTAAGTATTTCATGAATGTTTTTGACTTATTTCAATATAAATATTATTTGAGCGTGTTACAATAGCAGCACTCAGGTAACACAATGTTTAACTTTTTTATTAAGAAATTAAAACTCTTTTAAGGTCTTTTTGGGAGAATAATATTTTTTTAATCATTTCACCCCAAGCAAGGTGATAATGCCACTAAGACGCAAAGAGTTACTGTGAGTGAAAGAACTTACAAAGATTTTAGGAGAAGGATCTGGAAACATAATCTAAAACAGGAAACAAGGGATAATCTTTTAATCCTGTTCAAAAGTTGGGGAAGAAGTGTGAATCAGGTGATAGCCGAACAAATCTATTAAATATACCTCAAAATGAAATATTTACACATACACAGAAATTCAAAGGAGCATAGGAATAAGAAAAAACCCTTCCAGAAACTATGCATAATATTAAGAAATAGAAAAATGGCCTTAGGAACAAAGAAGAAAGTGTCTGATGTATAATATCTAAATTTCAATATGGCAGTGAATGTTGGACAGTCTTCTCAAAGATGAAGAAGAGACTTGAAGGGATGTGCTTCTTCTGATAAATGTAAAAAAAAAAATACTATCAACAGATAATGTGACCAATGAGAAAATTTTAATGAAAATAGGTACTACAAGGAAACTGATACTTACAAACAGAAAGTGACAGCTGAAATTTCTTGGATACATAATGAGGAAAGAAGGCCTGGAGATCTGAACACTCACAGGACATACTAGAGGAAAGAGAAGCCGGGAAAACACAGTAAGCTACTTAACAAGGACAAAGAAGAATGGTAAAGAGTTAAAAGTTACTCAGAGCAACAAAAGGCAGGAATTTGTGGAAAGTCATAATCTCCCATGTTCTAGCACACAAAAAAGAGAAGAATTGCTACTACATATTCTCCTGCATCTTTATTGAGCTTCTAAAAATGTAAATCCAAATCAATTTAAGGAATCCTTGCTTATTTGCCAAAAGATACGCATGAAGCATTCTTATTATTCTCTTTCCTGCTAGAATAAGAGTCAAAGATTAGTTGTTGGGAAGTTAATAAACATCTGTCGAGAAAATTCATGCTCGTATCATTAGGAATTTGGCGTCTACTAGATTTGGTTCTTGCTTTTGTCTTTGGAATTGTCATGCTTAACCTTATGCTACCTGTCTCTTCCTTTGGTTTTACATCCACTTAATTTTATTGTTTCTTTAGCTTGTGTTCAGGTTTTTGTCATTTTTCATGTGTTTTTTCATTTGTTTTTGTTATTGTCTTTTCACCCTTCCTCTTGATTTGTTCATTAAATATTTGCTTTTTTATGTCTTAACTTTATATCTCTTGCCTTCATTATTATTTTGTACATTTCTGTTATTTCAATAATTTCCTTCTGTCTTTCTTTGCCTTTTGTTTATCATTTCGCTCGTTCTCTCCTACTTCCTTTCTCTCTTCAGTTATAGTAGACAGTCATCCATTTTTTTTTAATCTCTCTGTCCAACAATCTTCTATCTTTTTTCTTCTCATTCACTTTTTTTATTTTTTCTTTTTTTTTTTTTTTTGTAGATTTTCTTTTCCCTCATCCCCTTTCTTCTTTTTCTATAATTTCATCTTCTCTTTTTTTTCTTCTTTCTCTTTATTTTTAAATTCTTTTCATCTTGCTTGTTTCTTTCTTTCATTTTTGGGATATCTTTCAGCCTCTTTCTTTAGCTTTCGTTCTTTCCATTACACACTTTTATTTGTTCTAACTCACCTGTATTTTTCTTCTCTTACCTTTCTGTGTGTTTTTTTTTTAATCTTTCATTCATTCCCTTTTATTCCTCCTAACTGTTCACCATTCTCGTTACTGCAACCTTTTCTTTCTCCTTCATTTACTTTACTTCTCCCCCCTCCACCTCATTATCTCCTATTATTCATTCTATCTCATCATACAGTTCCTGTCCTTTTATTTATATATATACACACACACACACACACACACACACACACATATATATATATATATATATATATATATATATATATATATATATATATATATACACACACACACACATATATATATATATATATATATATATATATATATATATATATATTCTGTATCATCTAATCTTCCTCTTGATCTGTTTACATTCTCTGTGTTGTTCTTTTCTTCCCTTCACCTTAACTCTTTTTCTCGTTTCTCTGGAGACAGATGGTGGCCTTAAAATCCACCCATAAATGCAGTTCTCTTGGCATATAGAGAGAAAAAAACATTAGGAGGACAAGCAAGTCAGGTGCCACGATTGATTAAAGAACAGTAAATAGATTCGAGCTTTTGTGCCATGTGGCTGCCTTTACTGAAACGAGTCGTTCTGGGAAGACCAAAACTCTATTACAGTTGCTTAGGAACCACTCTGTACACTCCACACCCTTTTCCTCATTCTGCTATTCCATCCTTCTAGCTGCTTGCAAGTGAAGAGTTATGTTTTTCTCTGCTAAACCAAGCAGAATCTTGTTTTTCTACCAAAATGGGAATTTTTTTTAATTGAATAATTGATTTAATTTGGATTAATTTTGAATGTGCCTGAGGTAAATCCCCTGATCTGCATTTCTGCACTGTTCTTTCTTTCTTACTACCTTTTTCATTTTTTTTTTAAATATATTTTTTTTTTAAATATTGTGTCTTTAATTTTTTTTTCTTTCTTTAAGTTGTGTAGTTAACTACATGATCGTTATTTCAAACAATCCCCAGCTCTTGACTCCTGCTGTTCTCCTTTACTCTGCTGGCCAATGTTCTACACCATCCTCTTTCTGCAAGTGTCCAAGAAGAGCGTAAACAAATTAAATTGCAGAATTTAAAGAAAATCATGGGTAAAAATGGATTACATCAAATGTGGATGCCTGAGTAATCTGCTTTGACTGAGCTTTTAGAAGGGAGCTGTTTTTTGGGTTTTTTTTTTTCTTCTGAAGAATATATTATGATGGTGCTTTTGTTGTTCTTGTGAGTACGTTGCACAAATGAAGTTGTTGTCTTATGTTTCTACCCACAAGTTCTCCTTTAATTTCGGGGCTGTTATCTGAGTGATTGACACTAGCTTTATTATGAAATGACGATGCTGGTTCGAACATAGCATGTTTTGCATTTTCATACTGAAAGCCACCCAATTTTAATACAACACTGTAAATAAATGCCACCATATAAAAATCTTGTTTCTTAAATCTCTCTTTAAAAGCAAGATTATGAAACATTATTTTTTCTACCTTCTTGTGTATGACCATATGAGATTTTCTTGTAAATGAACATCAATCAGATTTTTTAAATTAGAGAACACTTTATAACTTCAAAAGTTTTCTCTACTATTTTTTAAGAAATAAACATGATTTAAGAACTTTTACTCTTTTACGTAGAATTTTGCAAATGTCCTTCACATCCGTGTTTTCTACAGAAAGGTTTCTTTGAAGCCAAGTGTTGGGTCTTCCTTGTTTTTCTTTTTATCTTCAATAATAAAAGTACAAATATTATATAAAATACTTTGATAAAATTTTTTTATTCCAAGAATTACTTGAACTTGTTTCCTTATGTTTGTTGTTTTTATCAGTACATTTGGCTGGTGGATTCTTTATTTTAACTCCATTATATATTGCGTTGTGAAATCTTTGAATGCCAGTATTTTCTTGTAAATTGCCATGTATTGAGTAGGATAAATGGATAATCAGACCACAGATTTGATCTTTTTGAGAATGTAACAAGATTAAAAAGAAACATGCCAGACAACACTCAAGGATTACTGGATGCAATAAACAGTTGAAGGAAGATGAATACATTAGCCAAAATGAAGATTCTAATCTGAATCATTTGTGGATTGATGAAAGAAAAGACAAAATTTTGGCAAAATCTTTGGAGGTCCATCCCAAGTGCATCTAGCTTTTTACTTAACTTCTTAACAATCCATTTCTACAAAAGTGCCAACAAAAATTGAACCTGGGACCTTGTAATCTCCAGATGAATACTCCATCAAATTGACTGAATAACTTGCCAACTTATATAAATTGCATCTCGGCGTAAGCAGTTTTGTGGAAATTTCTGGTTGATTTTCGGTAAACCAGAACTTATAACAAAAAATTGCTTTAAAAGAAGATAAAAAAAATGAAAGGAAAAAAAAGAAAGAAAATCATGTCTTGCTTATTCTATTTTTCTTGCAATTTTTCTCCAACTTATAACTTCAACCCAGAAGCTATCTTTTAGTTTATTTTCCTTTTGACAGTTTTTTTTCTTTGAGAGACATTCTATGCCAAAAGAATGATAGATTATGTATACTAAATTATTGGTTCTATTTTTATAAACTTGTTAGCCACAATGCAATTACACCAGATTTTTTTTTGTTTTTGTCCTTTTTTTTCTCTCTTGCTTGATTTCTACATTTTCACCTACACTGTTCAAACAGAGGCACAAACTCGCCATATACCAGAAAGGAAATTGTCAAAATTAGAAAAGTCTACAGGAGGATAATATGTAAGCAAACAGGAAGAAAGTTGGTTTGAACTGAAGTTTGAAACAAAGAAATCTATCAACATGAATGGGAAAATAAGAGAAAGAAAAACAAAAAAAAATAATAGAGAGGAAGTGATCATCTAATTTGATTCTAGCAAATGAGATTTATACCACAAAAATGGCACCTGTCATGTTGAAAACTTTTCTCTCAGCTCTTGGCTAAGCTAAGAGGGGTGCCAGAAAATAAGAGTAATTTTTCATTTTGTGGATTACGCTCAAGAACTTAATTAAAAGATAAAAATGTTTAAAAATTCCCAGAATAAAGGATTTAAGGTATTATCTCACAATAGCAAGGATGGACTAATTTAGCTGAAAAGATAATATTCAGAAGACGAAAGGTATTTATAACTTTGTCGATACTTGGACATCAGTAAAAATGGCTCTTCTTTCTTGATTCCAATAAAGACTGATGACCCAACAAAATGATGTAGTTCATCTTAACTGTACAATTTTCTTACGAAAAATGATGCAAATTAAGATATCTATATATCATTTTTCATAATTTTCTCCACTTGTTTGTATATAGACTCTAAAGAAATTTTAATTTCTTGAAGATTGCCTTTCAAGACTTCTTGGTGATACTTAAAATCTGGGGAATTTAAGACCTGAAATGATACTCTAAAAGAAAGAAAAAACAACTGATAGAAAGCTTCTATACAAGCTTCTTTATTTTCTGAGTCATTTTGAGAGATGTGTGAAATATCCAGAAATATCAGGGAATGCGGAATAACTAAAGAGATCAACAGTCTGATTAATTTGTTAAAATTATTATTTTTTAAATGTAAGTGTTCACTCAATACAAGGTCCAATAACTAGTCATGTTTGCTGAATGGGGTTGTTGTATAGACATAAGTGGGGGAATTAAGTATAGATTATGAGGATATGTAGGCTAGATAACAATTAACCTTAGACTTGAAGACATTAATATTGATTGAGGAGACATCATCTTAGCAGTCTGTTCCACAAAGTACCATTTCTTAGGAAGAAGCTGTCTGAGTAGAACTCCCTTCTTACTTATGGAATACAAAATTGATGCGGATGATTCAACCCTGTGTACATGAGATGGTGGGTCCTTGCTGTAAAGAAAATTAGAGAAGCACAGCTTATTACTTTCTAAAAGATATTAGAAACATCCCATTGGGTAAATATAAAGAGAAGGAATAAGCAATCATGTTTTTCATAAACTTTATAGATGAGATTATATAAAAGAAAATTAGTATGTAAAAATATGATATTAAAGAATGCTTACAGAAGTTTATATTCAGATCCTGAATACAGAGTTGAACATACTTTCACTGTCTATTTCCACATGCAGGTAACACATTACAGGTAAAATTCTAAGATCCTTGAAAATGGGAAAATTTTAAAACTTTCTATGGCTGGATGTTCTTGAATGTGCTTGCAACTTTCACACACTTACAGTCTGGAAGTACCTGATGTGCTCGCAATTGCATATTTGAATACACAGCATTAATTGTTGTTACATGATCAACTTGAGGCACCAGAAATTTATAACATTTTCGTCATCTACAACTATTTCTAAGATCACATATTCCAATATTTCAACAGTTTGGTCAGGAATTGAGGGATTTAACAATTGAAATCTCTTAAAAGTGAAAAGAGTTCCAATATCTGCTTCACAGGCAATTAACTTCTGCTAAAATAAATGTAAACTTTTATTCAAACAATGATTCTTACTACAAGGAGAACAAAGATATTTACCTTCTTTTTTTTTTTACTTAGATAATCCATTCAAGCATATTTTACAGATCTAAATAAAGAATTTGCTTTTGTTTTTTGATTAATAAACATGGAAAGATTGCATTTTTTTAATTACAAACCATTTTCAGACCATAACAATGACTAAAATTCAAATAAGAATAGAAAATACCAGTCAGCGCCATCCCTAAATATTTAGAGTATCCCTTCTCCTTGTTTTCTCGGCTTTCTTGCCTTTAATTAAAAGACTATTTGATTTGAGGAGAAAATCTACATATGAGTGTAAAAAATCTTTGGGAAGCCACACTGTATTTTTTTTGATTGTCCATAAAACTTTTGAATATGATTAAAATTGTCAACTTCATTTTGCATTTTTATTTAACAACTATTTTCTCTATTAATAAAAAAGACTGGAAATTTTAATTTTAGGGCAGGTGCAATTGGTTATAATTTATTTTCTCTCACCCAGGCACTGAAATTTATAATTTTCTTTTCGTTTTTTACTTTATTAACTCTTGAAGGTATTTCTTAAGTACAGTGTGCCAAGCGGCATTATTCTTGCATTATAGCAACAGAAGTAAATATTAACAGCATCTTTTAATTATAGATTAATTTCAGCTGAAATTCACTGATTGCAATACAATCCAGTAGCATTTCATGTCTGTTGAATGCTGTATGTGAATACCAACAGATAAATAAACAAAAATTGCTAGATATTAAAAAAATATCTACAAATGATTGATTTAGATTGATTTGTTTCTTTATGGTTTATCAACATTTTGCAGATTATTTAAAGCCAGGGAATATTTTTGGTTTGTAAAAATTTTCTGGAAATAGTGATTTACTGATAAAAGTCCTACTAATTATCCCATGACTAGAGGGGGAGAAGAGGTGGATTCATACCTTTTCCAAAGGTATTTATGCATAAGTGGATATAAGGAACCTGACTGGAATTGGAACTCAGTTCTCCAATTTCGAATTCTGAGCCATTATCCATTACACCACTTCTAAGCTTACAATGCCTGGTACTCCTAAGCGGTCAGCCATGTTTGGTGATTGTACAAGAACCAGTGTTTCAGTGTGATATTGCCATAAGCATCTAGAAATGAACATTTTCTGAATAGAAGTTGATATATATTTTTTTTTTTTTGCTTTATGTATTCATGCTGACACTTTGTAGAACATTGGGCCACAAAGTGCCAACAGCTGATGATGTTTCAATAGTAAATGTATTTTTACAAGGATAGGTTGCTGTCCCTATATCCAAATTGTGCCACCTTCAAGGACAGAAGGGTTCCAACTGTTCTACTCTTTATTCCTAAAAGAAGTGGATTCATGTCATTCCCAAGGGCATTAGTAAAAAATGAATGCCAACTGTCCCTGCTGGGATATGAACTTGGTTCATTGATTCCATTATATGTGCCATTAGGTCACCCGCTCCTCCTATTCATATAAAGAATAAAGAAAAAATTCTTAAAACTGAATCAAACTTAGGAACATTCTGTCACCAACGACTCAGTTTACTTGTAAAATGTGGAGTTCTTGCACAGTCCTCTCACATCTCAACCCAAGATAACATATTTCTCATAGGCTAGCAATGTCAATCATCATATTTTGTCCCTCTGAATCCACTACTTTTTAATTGTCCTTTCTTCTCAATAATGTTTTTTCAGTTTCTTTTGCTCTTAATAACCCCTTACATCCAAGTAGCATTATTGCCTTGCTTGGGATGAAATAATTTAAAGAAAAACAAGAAAAATATTCTAAAGAATGGTTCCTAATTCATGGCTATTTATAATCTACCCATGGTATTAAAGTATCATTGATTATTATATTTGTTTTATTTATTAGCATATAAAACTATTTACATTATTTGGTGTATTGTCCTCATCTTTGTCGCCATATTTATTACAACATTTCGGCCATTGTATGCTCCAGCCTTCTTCAGGTGGTTGGAATGTTTAACTGAACCCTTTATTTTACTCACTGGGGTAGACTGTTCTAGTTCCACATGCCATGTTTAATGGATGTCAGTTATCAGTTATCTCCTGTTAATTTCCCTCTGAAAGTTCTCCACTGCCTTAACCGGGTATTGAACTCACACTCTTTGGGTCCTGTCACTGGATCTAACTAATGCCTTTATCCACTGTGCCCTTGATGACATCTGTGTATGAATTTCTGGGTATTATAAACCTAATGTCTTCAGAAACCATTTTTTTTTCATCTATGTACCTTAACCATATAGTTGGCTTTAGAGATATAGATTCTAATGCCATTTCCTCAAAGTATTCCTGAGCCAACCAAGCATAGAAATGAATACAATATGGGAACCAGTAATAAGGAGTGTCAGAGAAAAGCAATAATAATAACAAAAATTGCAATATGAACACTGGTAAAAACTTGCAATGATAACAGCAAAAATTGCAATATGAGCACTGGTAAAAAATGATTGCTGAAGACATTAGGCTTATAATACCCAGAAATTCATACACAGATGTCCTCAAGGACAGTGGATAAAGGCATTAGTTAGATCCAGTGACAGGACCCAAAGAGTGTGAGTTCAATACCTGGCTAAGGCAGTGGAGAACTTGGAGAAGGAAATTAACACGAGATTCCTTGTATTTGCTTATTATAAAAATGGATCGATATTTATTTGATACATGGTTCAAAATTTTGAAAGCTGCTTTGGTGATCATTTTTAATCAGTTGTATATATTGAGTAAAGACTTTTGTACATATTAATACTTTACTTTATAGGCAAAATATATTGTAATTTTATGAAGGAAAATTATTAAAAATCTATGTTAAAATGTTAGCTTCGAACAGTTGTGGATGGTTGTGTTGCCAAACTTATATTCCTGATTATACTTATGTATGAGAACCAGTCTTGATTCTCAATCAATTTCTATGAAGAAAGATTGGGTTATATGTTTTTTCTATATTTATGATATGACATTTAGAAGATTATCATTAAAAAACTACAACTTGGGGAATATTTGATATAATTGGTTAATTAATCTCATTGATTTTCAAACTCATCTTACTTTTGTTCTTTTGGTTTCAGTTTTTTCCTTTAAGCATAAGTCTACTATTTGCTCATGCTTAGAATATTGCTGCTACATATGGTCTAATGCCCCTGCTAGTTGCCTTGAGCTCCTTAATAAAATCCATAGAAGAATCAGCATTGTTATCAGTCCTGATCTGGGGGGCTCGACTTCAGTCACTTTCCTACCACCGTAAAGTTGCCTCCCTGTGCCTTTTCTATAAATACTTTCATGATAATTGTTCGGATGAGCTCTTCGTTATGGTATGTAGACTTTTTGAATTTAAGTGCAGTACTAAACTGGAATTGAAATCCCATCTATTTAGTATTGAGTTGGCTAGATGTAATCATAAATTCTATGCTGTTTCTTTTCTGTCAATTCTCACTTGTAGAACTCCCTTCTGGCTCCATACATTCCCATCAAATTTAATCTGTAAAAATTTAAATGCAATGTTAATTACTGTCTCCTGTCCTCCTGATTACACTTTCCTCTTGCCACTCATTAAAGTTTCTCTTCCTAATACTTCCACATCCTGTAACCCTTCTTGTGTCTTAGTGGCTTTACTGCCTTACATAGGGTGATACAAATTTAAAAAAAAAGACTGTTTAGTTGTACTAGATAAATTTTGAGGGACCATTCTCTTCATAATCTCTATAAACACCAACTTTTAGGTCTGAGATTTTGTAATGAATTTGTTGATAAATTCTGCTTCTTGTGGGCCAGAAGCAGTTTGTAAAAGTCAAGTTTTGGAACCACCATTTTTTGGCCTAAAACTTAAAACCCATTATAGGTTCATAAAAAGGATTGATATTAAAAGTGAGATAAACATTTGCTTTCTTATTGTTTACAAAGACAGAAGAAATAAAGGAAAAGAGAAGATATATCAGCAGGGGGGTGCCGCAAGGTTATGTCATAATATTTGAATCATTTTATAGTTTTAATCTTTTATTATCATTATGATGGCATCAATCATATAATATGGGATTTAAATATGAAGATGGCTTGCAAAAATGTCTCTTAAATGCATGCAGTTAAAATAGGCTTGTGCATGCACTGACATATGTATTGCATTTGGAAGAAAGTTTTCTGTGTAAACATGTTTGTGCATATGTTCATGTGTTTGATGTATGTACCATTAGTTCTGCTGTATAGATATTAAGTGGTTTTATTGAGAAAATAAGATAAAAATGGAATAAAATAAAAGCAATCAAACAAGAGATGACAATGCTCCTGTGAGTTGAAGTCAGTCCTTCC
>CAHIKZ030004879.1:645000-852500 GCA_903632075.3 Acanthosepion pharaonis
TTATCATTCTATTATTGTTCATTTGTACCACTGGTGTCATCATAAATACCATTATTAATTTATTATTTATTTATTATTATTATTATTAATTTATTATTACACTTATTATTATTATTACACTTATTATTATAATTTATTATTATTATTATAATTTATTATTATTACATTTATTATTTATTATTATTACACTTATTATTATTATTACACTTATTATTATAATTTATTATTATTATTAATTTATTATTACACCTATTATTATTATTACACTTATTATTACACTTATTATTATTATTACTTATTATTATTACATTTATTATTATACTTCTATTATTATAATTTATTATTATTATTATTATTTATTATTACATTATTATTATTATTATTAATTTATTATTATTATTATTACAATTTATTATTATAATTTATTATTACACCTATTATTATTATTACACTTATTATTACATAATTTATTATTATTATTATTAATTTATTATTATTATTACTTATTATTATATTTATTATTACTTATTATTATTATTATTAATTTATTATTACAATTTATTATTATTATTACATTTATTATTACATTTTATTATTACACTTATTATTACAATTTATTATTACACCTATTATTATTATTACAATTTATTATTACATTTTATTATTATTATTATTTATTATTTAATTTATTATTATTATTATTATTAATTTATTATTATTATTACATTTATTATTATTATTTATTATTATTATTAATTTATTATTATTATTACAATTTATTATTATTATTTATTATTACACTTATTATTATTATTTATTATTATTATTACACTTATTATTATTATTATTATTATTATTTATTATTATTACACTTATTATTATACTTATTATTACACTTATTATTATTATTACACTTATTATTACACTTATTATTATTATTATTATTACACCTATTATTATTATTAATTTATTATTACATTTATTATTTATTATTATTACACTTATTATTATTATTACACTTATTATTACTATTACACTTATTATTATTATTACACTTATTATTACACTTATTATTATTATTACACTTATTATTACACTTATTATTATACTTATTATTACACTTCTTTTTTTGCTTATATTTTCTTTGTCATTCTTCATATTGGGAACATCATCATAGTTTACCTTTTTATCATTAGCATCATCTTCAAAACAGTTCTTATATCCAGAAATATCAGGATCTGCCCAGAACTTGTCATCATCTTTAGAATTTTTCAATGTGTTTCAATTTCTTTTTTTGAGTTCACTCCAAGCAAAGCCATAAAGTCACTAAGACACAAGGAGTTACTTGGTGTGGAAGAATTAGAAAACAGAAACATTACTAAGGAGTGAGTACAAAAGAGGAGTAATTAGGAGAACAGTAGATAGCGATCGACATAGCATTTAAATTTTTGAAGATTAAAGTTGGTTGGAAAGCATGGAGTCAGAAGAAAGTTCCACAAGCAAGATGTGTGAGAAAAGAAACTGTTAGCATAGAATTTATGGTAAATTGGTGACACCTCATTACAAGTCTAGTACTGTGCTTAAATTAAAAAATTCTAGGTTCCATAATGAAGAACTCATTTGAACCATTACCATGAAAGTATTTATAGAAAAGGGACAGAGAGGTAACCTTACAGCAGTGGGAAAGTGAATAGAATTATTTATATAAAATTTTAAACTATTTTCTACATTTTTTTTTACAATTATATATAATTTAAAAAGATTTTCTTCATAAGCTTTAAATATTTTTAATTATTTATACATAAATATTTAAATATTTTAAACAGTGATTCTTGCATTAGATCTTTAAACTGATGACTCAATGTTTGTTGTCTATAAGCTTGTTTATCATAACTGTTTTCAATTCAGAAGGTTACATGCCTAACATTAGTTATGGATAAACTACTGCTTTCATTCAGTTTCAAAAATACCACAACGTTCTTAAGAAAAAAAAGAAAAGAAAAAGAAAAGAGATGAATTCTGAGATGAGGTCAGAGCTGGCAGCTTGTTAGAAACTCTTTATATTCTAGAATTCTTGAAGGTGTAGCATTTACTGGGAATTAGGAGTGAGAATGCAATTAACAAGTATGATAAAATAGGTTTATCTGTTAGTTTTCCTCATGCCTCAAGACACCTGACCAATGCCTTCCATCTTTTTATTCTCTAATCTCACATTTATTTCATTGCAGGTTCTTTGACAGGGTACAATTTTTTCCAGTTAAAATCTTGTAGCTTAAAAATTACCCTTCACCCAGATTGTTAGCTATGAGTGAAAAAACAAAACAATTTCTTACAGTAAACCAGATTTTATTCTTGGGTTGTAGCCTACTGCTATTAGCAAGTGAAGTAGAGATGATGTGCAGGTGAGGGCAGAGGTGCACAGTCGAGTGGCTATCTTCCCTGTCTGTTCTCCAAGGTCTGCTTCATCCCTCTCTGTGTGCCTTTTGGATGGTCAATTTTTATAGATAACAATTTTCTTTGTCTTATCATCTTCATCAAAAAATAATTTATCTTCATTCTGTGACTTTCTCTCCCAGTCTGAGCCTCTTGCTCTGTACATTAAAATTGACTTCACTTACTGATAACCATCAGTCAAAAGTAAATGTTCCATATCCACTTTTGCAACAGGTCCAGCAGTTTTCCATCTAACAAGACCTCAGCTAACTCATATTGCTACACCTTGAATCCAAATGTCGCATTTCATGCAACTCCTCATAGTGATCCTTGAACAATGGCAGAATTGTGCACCAGGATACTGGGAAATTTCTCTGGACCCCAAATTGATGGTCCATCACTTTAGAAATAACTAAAAAAAATAAAATTTTATTGTAAAATTATTAAAATTTTCTAGTCTTTGTATTATGCATGCATTAAGATAAATAAATAAAACAATATTAAATAAATGTAACATTTTATTTGCTTAAAAAAACTTTACTTTTATTTGATTCTTTTGACTACATTTTGGGATTAAGTGGGTCCTTTTGACTAGGTACTTTTACAAGTTTTCTCGGTAGAATTTTTCAACCCAGTCTGCCACTGCCAGTAAACCTATATCAGCTTGGCGACTAAGAAATTGTTGGCTTTATAACATAATAGTCTTGAAAATTTCTTTTCCCCACCCATCTGGCTAACACCAATAGATAGCAGCCATATTTCCCTTAATATCTAAAAAACATAATTAGAAAAACTGTTTAGTGGAATTAACTACTTGGTTGCAAATCTTAGATTTAATAGAGCAAAAATGTATATTCTTTTTGTAGTGTACTGTATATTTGTTGGTCATTAGACTATAGTTTGCAGCTCATATCAACTTTTGGCAATGTTACATTGGTTCTTTGACTGATGTTGTTGTGGAATATACATGTGTAGCAGAATGTCAATTGAACATGAAGGTGCTGTAAAACTGCTTATGAATAATGGCATCTTATGAGGAACTGAAATGAAAAGAGACAGTTGCTTTTTTTTTTTTTTCTAAGGAACATGCAGGGTCATTATGGTGTGCTAAACCTCATTCTTTATGATATAAGTAAACTTAGTGAATTAGCATTTCCTTTGTCTGTTATCTCTTGCTGCCTAGCAGTTATTCCAAAAGCTAAAGATTACTGCAAACTGATGCCAAACCTGTTTGCCAAATCATTTCATGTTTTATGCATGGTTTAATAATGGAAAGTTCACAAGATGCAGTCAGCTAGCTGCCCAGTCAAATAGTGAAGCTTTTGTATGTATTTTTATGACTAAGTGAACATAATTTCTGTTTAATATTATCATCATAATAAAAGAGTGCATTGGCTTGGTGTCAAGATTGAAGGCAATAATACAGCAAGGATTCTTCTTTACTGTGTCCATTCGGGACATGAGTGATCAGGGCTCTCCACAATTTCCTGTCCTTTGTAGCTCTAGGTATATTTTCTCTTTTCACCATCTCTCCTAATCTCTGTTCTGCCAACCATTTACACAAGCTTGTTAGGTAAGTTATACACTGCTTACCTTGCCTTCAATATGTCCTGTCAATGTCATATTTTCTGAACCCTCTTTCCTCATTATGCACCCTAGAAATTTCAAGTAACTCTTTCTGATGTTAAGTATAAGCATCCTTTTTGTTTCCATATTTTCTAAAACAAGAAAAGGATACTTCATTGTGCATCAGTTCAAAAGAAGTACATTGAGTCTTTTCTCCATCTGTGATGAGATTGTCCAGCATTCACTGGCATGAAGTGTGATAGAATGGGAGGAGGAGAAAAGCAAGGGTATTGGGAATGTATTGGTTGGTGGTTAAATGAAATATGCATACTTTCTTTTCATTCAAGTTCATATAAACTCAAAAGGAACTTTTTACATACTAAAAAGTTCCTTTTGTGTTCATATGAACCGGGATGATAGAAAGTATATATATTTCATTTAACCCCTGACCGATACATTTCCAATACCATTGCTTTTCTCCTCTTCTTCTTCTATCATACTTCATGTCATGTGTTTATTTATTTTCAAATAATAATACATTCATTAAATTAAAAAAAAAGAAAAAAATAAAGCGTTAGGAAATCAATTGACTGAAATCGCCTGAAGAAACCGAAAAGGTTGATGGCAAGGTAGCAGAATCGGCTGATGTCCTAATTTTTTATACTTAAAAGCTCTACATGTTAAATTTTTATTTTTCTCTATGTGTATTGAGCACTTTTTAATACTACTGTTTCCTGGTCTAATTCAACTCTGACCATCAACATTTTTTATACATGTATATATATATATATATATATATATATATATATATATATATATATATATATATTGTGAGAGAGAGATACAAACAGGTTGAAATAGAGAGAGAGAGTGAGAGATGAATAGATAGATAAACAGATAAATATAGTCTGCTCATGTTTATATATCTGTTCATCCATCTGTATATATCTTGAGCCATTCATTTATCTCCAAAACCAAAATTCTTATAATCTAAATATATTTTCTGGCTTTGAATTACCTGCAAAGAGTTGATAATCTGTAAAAAGTGAATCAATTAATTAAAAACATGTTAAATTAATGTGTTATTTATATGAATACATGCATTCATATGGATTTATTTCCATTCATCAAGATGTTATTATGATGCAAAAGATTTCCAGTAGATCTTTGACAAAATCTTTTAATGGCTTTCTGTAATCCTCTACTACTTTTCATATAATAATTTGTGTTCCTCATAAAAATGATTCTGCTGTTTATTTGCTAGGTCCTTGAATGTTTTGATATCTTAAACTTGTTAAAATTGTTGATTACACAAGGAGTGTTGCATGCAGTGACAAAAATTAGTGTCTGAAGGTGACAGGTCTGTAGAATATGCCACACAAGGTGAAACTTGCCATCCCAGTTTCATGCTGTGTTACATGACATTATTATAATATGAGGATGGGTGTTGTTATTCAACATCTTTTTCTTTGTTCAGGAAAGAAATAAAATTATAATGAAGAATTCCTTTTGGAACAAACACAGAAAATAACTTTTGTTTTTTTTTGTTCACGATGTTCTGTTTATGCTAATATATCCTGGATTTACCCTATTGCCAAAAGTCAGATGAACAAAAATGATCAGATATACCAGGAAGGCCACTCCCTATAGCCACAATATTCTTCATTTTGGATTCTCATATTAATCAGTTTATCTTTTTATCCTTTCCTCACTTCCCCCTATACCCAATCTTTTCTCTGTAAACCCCTGCGTACTAGTAGCACTCTGGCATTGCTTAGGATGAAATGATGAAAAAAAAAAAAAAAAAAAATTGGTATCTTCAAAAATTTACTGACAAAAAAGGATGTATGATGAAATGAATGCCCCAAACATAATAGAAACAAAACTTTATTGTCAAAATCTTTGTGCTATTATTAATAGGAAAGATCAAAGAATTTTCTTATGTAAAATTTATATTTTTATCCATTTTAGAAGCTTGTAAATTTTTGGTTAAAAAATCTGTTTTTTCTGACATCAACATGGGACCTTAAATTTGTATGGGAAATTTGAGTGCTTTTTTTGCAGTGAAAAACATTGATTTTGAAATTCTATCAAAAATCAGATAATTGTCAGATTTTAATGAAATCTTTATTTTTATTTTTTTTATTTTTTTCATTTAATTTTAAGAAATTTCAAAAATTTCTATTTTATATTGCTTAATATTTATATTTATTATAATGAAAAGTCCTCAGAGAATTTAAATAATCAACATTTTTTTTTTATCAAACAGGACCTCCATTTACAGAAAATCTACTCTGAATTGTAAAATGAAAAAATCCAATAAAACTTTATATATATTTTTTATTGCTGGTCAGGCAACATCCGTTTTATCTTCATCATACACTTTGCTATTCAAACTTCCCTAAGCATCGTGGTTGTTATATTTAGAATATTTTGGCTATGATATGGACCAGCCTTTTTCAGTTGTCTCACTTCATATTGGTAACCATTTGGGAATTTTGGACCAAAACAATTGTTTCATTCACAAGAGTAGATTTTTCTCATTCTGTTTTCTATCCTCAGGGCATATTTCTTCATCTTCGTGTTGCTTATTCATTTCTTTTACCAGATCAGAGTAGGTGAATTTTCTGCATTACCATGTCTAGGGATTGAACTCATAACTATCAAGGAACCTGATATGTTTTAATCAATATTTTAATCTACCAGGCTAACAAGAAAAAAAGTATTTTTTTCTGTATTCTTGATGATTAGATGAATGATTATTACTATAAGTTTTTGTTGAAGCAATTTTTTTACTGTCTGAAATTGTCCTAATTGAAATGTTATTTTAATTGATTGATTGTAAACACAATAAAGAGCTAAGTAAAACTTCAAATACACTGCTAAGATTTCCCTAATGTTGTGCTAAAAGTTATTTGTAGCTTTTGAATCAACTTAATATGTAAGTAAATCAAAACTAATTTTTGTTTTTCTACTTTTGTCTCTCTATGTAGTCAGATATAAGGCACTGAAAAGAATTCTTTTTGCATCAAAACCGTATTTCAGTTGTCTAAAATAATAATAAAAAGGTTTTTTTTTCTAAAATAATAATTTATGTCATTTAATTTTTATATTTAAAAGATAATATTTACATTATTTACATTGTTTGGACCGTTGTCCTCATCATTATTGTTATATTCACAATGTTTTGGTTGTTATACACTTCAGCCTTCTGTGATATATGTTGGAATAAAGGGTTCGGTTTGAAATTCCAGCATATGTTACCTGAAGAAGGCTGGAGCGTACAACAACTGACACATCATAAATATGACAATAAACATGAGGATAACAGCCTAAATAATGAAAACTGTGTAAATAGTTACAATACCTCATCACAGAAATATAGACAAATATTAAAAGATATATATCTATTACATTGTTTTTATCTGATTTTTATGTATGTAAAAGCCATATTAAAATTAGCTTGTGCAGAGAATGTAGAAAACATCCTCTCTGCAAACCACTGTTGACTTGATTTTCTCTGTTTTTATTAAGTGTGTCTAGCTTCAGTCACTTTTTATTAAGAAAATTGGTATTGAAGCTGGTAAATGTCAAGGTGGCTGATATCCAATGACACATAGCCTCTGATTGTTGTCATGTGAGAAAAAAAACACAATTCTTTTTTTCATGTTCACCCAATATGAAGCCCAAGAGTCTCTCAAGGTAGATGGTTACTGAATGAGGTGTGTCATATGAACATAAGCAGAGGAAGTAGGAAATGATGATTATAAGAATATGGTGAATAGATAACTATTGACTTTAGACTATTTAAAAAAAAATCATTTCATCCCCAAGCAAGGTTAGGATTGTAGTGTTCTTAGAAGCATTTGTGCAGGTAGGTGGTCTGTTCTATAACATAGTAATTCTTTGGAAGAAGCTTTTAGAGTGGAACATCTTTCTTACGAAAGGAATACACAATAAATGGTGTGGAGGTGGTGATTCAATCCTGTGGATGTAGCAAGGTGGGTTTTGGCTGTAAAAATCTGAGCTGGTGGCACTGAAAAATGGAGGTTGTTTGTTTTGACTCTAACATGATAAAAAGGCAAAATAAACTTTTAACTTGAATTTAATACTAAATTTCTTTTTTATAAATTAGATAATGTAACATATTTTCTCATTACAAAAGTTCAATTATCTTACTTGTCCTGTTTGTTTTTAATATTTTTTTTATATCATTTAGAAAGCATTCAGTGTTGTTTTAAGTTCTGAAATGACAATTTTGATATGAAGCTTGGTAAAAGAAATATCTCACATCTTTTAGAGTGAGGCACTTTTTTTATAAGCTTACTATGAAGCTTTGGGAGTGTCGCTCCCTGTATATTGGATTATTTTCTGTTCGTTTGATCTTTGTCAGTAGGGTGCAAAAATATGTTTGGCTTCTCTCGCATCATCACAGATAACCAATATATAAAAGAAAGTAATAAGATCTCTCTTTCCAAGTATATGTTCAGGAAGAATATATTTTTGAGGATGGTAACAGAGTTTCTTATTTGATAGAAAGAGTAATCGGTAAGGAAAAAGAAAATAGATAGAAACGTATAAATCTTTAAAAAAAAAATCACAAAATGTACTGAATTTTTCAAACAGTAGCCTTCATCATATTGGTTTAAGATCTAAATGAAAAAAAGAAAATAATAAATGATAAGTGTATCTACAAAAACAAACTAACAGACACACACAAACACAATGAAATCTACAAAACTATAAAACTATAAGTTTATCCTTGTCTAGTTTTAGCTTTTATGTTGCTATATATATATATATATATATATATCCAGTATGTTTTGGCAAATAAGAACAGTTAACAAGAATAGATGTTTTATGCCTATTAAGTAGTTCTTGCAAAGAAGACCAATTAACAAGAACAGATGTTTTATGCCTGTTAAATCGTTCTTACAAAGAAAACCAATTAACAAGAATAGATGTCTCATGCCTGTTAAACTGTTCTTTTAAACTGTTAAATTATTTTTGAAAAGAAGTTCAATTAACAAGAACAGATGTTTTATGCCTGTTAAATTGTTCTTTCAAATAAAAACAGTTAACAGGAATAGATATTTTATGCCTGTTAAATTGTTCTTTCAAATAAAAACAGTTAACAAGAATAGATGGCTGATTTTTTGTGGAATACTTAAGACTAGAAAATAATGACTTGCTTTATACAGATGCTATTAGTATTTGCAAAGGAAATTCTATTAGCAAGCTATCAAAAGCAAAATTTATCTATGACCAAGATTTTGATAAAAAAATAAGAGATGTATTATTGATAAATTGTCATTTATTAGTGAGTATCAGCTTAATAGAGATTAATAATGAGAAGTGGCGTCAAGTCTGCTGTCTTGATTCCTCTTCTTTTATTCTTCTCATCCCTTACTAATGTTTTTCTTTTCACTCATTCGTTTACACTCAGTAGCCTCTTGTATTTTAGTGGCTTTGTTGCTTTTCTTGGGGAGAAATGAATAAAAACATATAGAAAACAGAGCTGATAAAATACTTCCAAATTTTGGATACTGATTGTGTAACTTGATGTTGCTTCTACAAAAGTCATTAACCTCTAATCATCCTGTATCCTGTCAATCCTATTGTCTTTTCTTTTGCTTGCATGGCAATATTCAGGATGCCTTTTAGCGAGAGAAATTTTGTCAAAATTTATTGTTGTTTAATTCCACAAACCAGCATCAGTAAATTCTCTGGGCAAGCCATAATTCCTACTTATAAAATTAAACTGCTCTATGAAAGAAATATTTTGAAGTGGAACAAATAAGTGATGTGCAAATTTTTATCTGGGCATTATCGGTGATATTGGAATATTATCATGTAGTTGTTCATATTTTGCACATAAAAAAGATACACGAAAAAGAAAGCATTGAAATGAATGTCTTCAAATCCTGCTCAGTATTATACTTGTTTCTCTTTGTTTATAAAAAGCTGCACGATGCAACTTGGCATTAAAAAAAAAGGGGGGGGGAAAAGATTGTTTACATTAGTCTTGCCTGTGAGCCGAGTATTTCTTTAAAGATTTTTCCTCATATTTCCTAAGAATCTTAGCTAAAAAGCGTTAAGTAGCAAAGAAGCAGAGAAATCGTAGTCCATCCTTTTTGCAACAATGAATCAGAATCTCTTCGTAATAAGCAGCAATATTTTGGACCTCCTCTTCCTCTTTCAAATGATGAGGAGAATCAGAATAAAGCAACCCTGTTGTGGCTGTTTCGAGAACAATGATTCAAATGTTGATGCCCTCACCTTTTCATGAAGTGAATTGTTTGTGGCCATCTTTAAAAATTATAAACAAAACTAGCAAAAAAAAAAATATTTGCCTGCCTTTGCTGTCAGCTTTCTATTCCATTAGAAAAATGCCTTTCTGGTCTTGTCATGAAATGTATTATGAGACACCGCCTTCAATGTGTCCTCAATAGTTTTCCAAATTTTTGTGTCAGTTACAAATAACATTACTGGATATTTCCATTGAGTTTAAGGCTACAGACCAACAGCTGGAAACAATTGAGTTTTTCAATATTGTCACTTGATAGAGCTCCGTTATTCATTTTCTTTTGGCTTTGTGTTCATGGGATTGCACTACAAATGTCACCTTTTATATAACATGCACCACATGTGCATATGCACTCCAAGGCAATCACTCATACCTATAGAAATGCATTCTCAGACACTGATTGACTAATATACAAATGCATTCTCATACGCTACACACAAATTCTTTTAACAGATATGTATGCATGCTTACATGTAAATCATTCAAATGCAAATGAGGATATACATTTGCGTGTACAAAAAATCTTATAGATATTTTATAAGTAAATGTGTAACTTTTGTCTGTGTGTTTGTATCAGAAAAAAAGTTTAAGAGTGTGTAAGTGTGTACAAAGAGGAATATATGTGTAATTATTTGAGAATAACAATTTGTGTAACAAAAAGAACAGCATTCGATGCTCTATAAAGAAGTCTATTACTGATCACAACTAAGTACATAAGTACAGCTGTGTGTGTTGTTATGAGGTCTATCTACAAATGATCAAGCATATTGAATATTAAAAAAAAATAGCTTACCTAAGACAATGGGGCTTTAGTCCTCTTCAAGGTGCTCCTCCACCACCATGGAATGTTACACATTTATCCCATCATCCCTTCCACTTTTTGAAACAGTCTACAAAGTTATCTTTTAGGAATACCATCAATTACCGCATCACATTCTCTTTAATCTTGTCCACAGTCTGAAGTCTCTTGTAATTTAAGCTTTTGGAAAAGTCTGATGTGCTGAGAGCGAAATCTAGATTCCAAGTGGGATTCACAGACTTGTGTGAAATGATGTTTTACCAAAAAATTCGTTCAGCAATGTTTTGATTGTGATCTGACCTGTCAAGTGTCAGTATATATTTTTTATGGTCAAATATATTGTATGCAATAATTCTGAAATAGTTTGTACAAAAAATGTCCACCAAAAATGTGAGCAATGTCATCCTCAACTACCATTTTCATGTTTTCTTATGTCCACTTTTTTTTTTATGTGAACCCAAATTTGCATAATCATGTATCAGAAACAAATATCGCCATCTTGCTGGCAGTGTATACACATGAATCATGACTGCTTTGTTAAATGAGGCAATTGTCATCTTGATCCTTCACTACAATGAGAATGTGAATAGTGAGCAGGTGAAGTATCAAAAATTGTTGATTGGTTGGTTTACTGAGTAATTCTAGACAATCTTTCTCCCCAGAATCTATATTACATATCTATGTCTACCATTCATCCATGCTTAGAATATAGCTGCTATATATGATCCCAAGCTCCTGCTACATACTTAGAGCTCCTTGATAAAATCCAAAGAAGAGTAAGCAATATTATTGGTTCTGATCTGGCATTTTGGTTTCAGTCACTTTCCCATAAAGTTGTCATAAAGTTGTCTCTGTGCCTTTTATAAATACTTTGTTGATAATTGTTTGGATGAGCTCTTTGCTATGGTACCCAGACTTTTTGAATTTAAGTTCAGTAGTAGACAGGTAATAAGGTATCATCAATTTACTGTTGGTTAGGTGTGACCATAAATTCTATGCTAACAGTTTATTTTCTCACACTTTTCACTTGTGGAATTCTCTTCTGGTTCCATGCTTTCCAGTCAACTTTAATCTTCAAAAATTTAAATGTAATGTTAATTGCTTTCTGCTGTCCTCCTGATCACTCTTCCTTTGTTCCTGCTCCTAAGTAATGTTTCTGTTTTCTAATTCTTCCACACCCAGTAACCTCCTCTCTTAGTTGCTTTACTGCCTCACTTGAGCTGAACTTGCTTAAAATATTTTCAAGACAGTCTGTGGAATTTCTTGATCTTTTAACTCTTGCATAGTCAATTGCCAATTCTCTTTAATTGCAGTCCACATGTGTTTAACATTTTCAGACCCTCTGCTTGTGGAAGACCTTCAAGAAAATAGGTTTGCTTTCAACAAATTCTTGGCCAAGTTTGAACTGTCAGTACCAAAATTTCAGCTTGACATTAGTCTTTGAAGCTGCATTAATATTTTGAATAATCTCTGCTTCTCAATGGCTGTTTCAAGCAAGATTTGATTCATATTCTCTATGAATGTGACATTCACACAAAACTTAAGCTTACCCAGTGGCATTTCATTGTAAACTGAGTAACTATTCCCCTTGGGAGAGTGTCTGTTCACCCATGTACTGTAAAGTCCATTCTGTTAGCAAATTACATCAAAGATTGTCATATTCAAAATGGCTGGATATTTTCCGGACATTCCATTTATATCATTTTAACCTGAATGTATTCTGTATTTGTCGGATGTGTATTTGATTATGTGTATATAGATACTTTGACTTAATATTTACATTGTTTTTCAAACAGTAGCCTTCATCATATTGGCCTAAAATCTAAATGAAAAAAGAAAATAATAAATGATAAGTGTATCGACAAAATTCTTGGGTATATTAGAAGATTCTAATGAAAAATTGGGATTTGCTGATCTTTGTCTGAACAAAAGCTATCTATCTATCTATCTATCTATCTATCCCTCTCCCCTCTCTCTCTTTCTATATATATATATATATATATATATATATATATATATATATATATTTTAAATCCATTACGGCTATAGTTGTAGGGGCACCACATGTACTGCAACCACAATGGTGTTTCCTGGGCAAGATAGCTTGACAGTATTAATAGCAGGATAAGCAAGGCTCTCTAAATTTGGTTGGCAACCAGTCTAGGAGAAGGCCAATTCTGAATTCAAAATTGGTTGGGTAGCAGGCTAGTAACTCCATAAAAAAATACTGAACACTGGAATTTGAACTCGTCTTGCCAATTCTTCTTTCTGCATTGATAACCATGACACTAACCATACATTCTATGTATGCATATTCAAATAAAATCTCAAACATACATATAATAGTGTATATATTCAGATACTATATCAGTTGTGTAGTCTTCACAACTGTACACTGCATATACTTTTATATATACATGTAATAGTAAGACTGATCAGTTAAATAAGGTTAAATTTCCAGCTGATCTAAAGAAAATGACCTACATTGGGATTAAGGAATGATGTTTAAAATCTTAATGCCCTCCAAAATGAAACTGCTTCCATTAGAATGACTGCTGCTAACCTGCTAATATTTTCCGCTGACAATTTTTCTAGCCATATCTATCTTACATATTTATAAGTCCACCATTTATTCAGGCTTTGAATATTGATGCCCCATATGGTCTGGTGCTCCTGCTATATATTTAGAGACCCTTGATAAAATCCAAAGAAGAATCTGCAATGTCATTGGTCCTGACCTGGCATCTTGGCATCAATCACTTTCCAACTGCTGTAATGTTGCTTCCCTGTGCCTTTTCTATAAATATTTTCATGTTAATTGTTCTGATGAGCTTTCTTCTATGGTAAATAAACTTTATGAATGTAAGCACAGTACTAGATTGGTAGCAAGTTCTTATCATTTTACAGTTGGAATGGCTGGATGTAAGTTTTATGCTAACAGTTTCCTGCATTTCTTGCTTGTCAAACTCTCTTCTGACCTCTTGCATTCCAGTCAAGTTTGATCTTCAAAAATTTAAATGCAATGTCAATCATTGTCTTCTTAATTCCTCTTCTTTAACTGCTCACACTCCTTAATAATGTTTTCCATTTTCATATATTATTTCACACAATAAACCCCTGCGGCTTAGTGGCGTTATTACTTTGTTCGGGCTGAAGTGATTACAAAAGAAAGTTACATGAAATTCTAATCTGTTGTGCAAATACTTATTACCACAAAATTACGTGTACAGTCACAATTTAAAGGTCATAAAAACTGTTAATCTTTAATAGATCCACACAAGCTGGTCGTCACATTATAATTACATTTCTAATAATAAAATATGAAGAAAATTAATTGCATTTACACAAGCACAAACGTTCTTTCCTTCTCCCATGTAAGTTTGTAATGATGCTGTCACCCTCACAGTGATATTAATTTGCAATTTACACATTGACATATTACATTATGCATGCAGACACATAGTCACACAATTACCTGTTCACCCTTACACATGATGACATGTCTTTTATGTTTGGATTTCCTTCATGCATGCCAAACTATGAACTACACAAAAGAATAATGGCCTTGCACAGTTGGTATGAACAGGTCCTCTAAGAAATAAAGTCTTCACAAGAGTTTCTGCATATGCCAGAATGTCTGCCAACTCAGGAGAAGATACCATCCTCCCCTAACATCACCAGTCCCTTACCTCTTTCCTTATCATCCATTTTGTTGCCATTAGTCCCTCGCTCTCTTTGTCACCAACACCCTTTGGCCACATTGGCAGTCAATTCATGTATCAAATCTCTTCACAGTCATCACTCGCATCTGCTCCTGACAAATATACACGTACATCTAGGCATACAAGCATGCATCATTATATATGACACATATTTACACAGCTATGCAGAATTAAACATCCCTATTCTGACACACACATGCACTGAAAATCCATAATTTTATTTGTTTGTGCTTAGTCCTGAAGATAAAAACATGCACTCACTCAATCAATCCAACATACATACATACATACACACACACACACACACACATATATATATATATATATATATATTTTTTTTTTTAAATAAAAAGAGACCACGTTAAGGTTCCATGTAATAAATCATTTCACCACAGCCCTTTTAAAGGACTGTGGATCATCAGACTTTACTTTCAGAGGTTGGAACAAAAACTGTATATATATATATATATATATATATATATACACACACACAAACACACACACACACATATATATATACATATATATATATATATATATATATATATATGTATAAATAAAAGAAAGAACAGTAAGATATAAATCCGTGTTCTTATAGATATTTTATTTTTACAAAATAGTGCTCAATGTAAATTTACAGAGCATTAATATTATAAATTAATTGATTTAAAATTAGCGAAAATAACCATATTTTAAATCAATTAATTTATAATATATATATATATATATATATGTCACACACATATATACACACACACACATATATATATATATATATATATATATATATATGCATGCATAATTTTGTATGCCTACACCCAGTTGTACCCTCAAAAACGTTGATGATATCATGCTATTGTAACACTTTCGCATGGATACAACCCTGCAGAGAATCTAATTCATGCAATTCCATATCTTATTGCACCTATACATGCAACATATGCAGTCCTTATCATGTTGACAGTTGCACTTTCCTTTTAATCAATTGTTGATGTCACACATTTGCTGATACGATATCATGCACATCATAAGCATATATTCATATATAATTGCTCACATAGCTTTGCAATTAGATCTGTGTTTTACTCATATACATGGACATTCACACTTACAAATATAATGCAGTTACAGTTGCATTTATTTGTCCTATTTGTACACATATACTTGTCCTTCACACAGAAACAATAATTTATGCATTTTGTATTATGTACAATTGTGCTAGTACCACATCTTTCAGTCACACGTATATTCTTGCCTATGTACAGGCACATTTGATTATACTTAATTTTACGGTGTGTCTTTGTTATCTTGTTCCACTAGTTTGTCAGTCACATGAATTTTCTTTTTTTTCTTTTCACAGTCATATACGCTCTTGCTTCATTTACAAACTTCCTCTTGGCTTCCTTCTTGTGTATTCATTGTGCCAGTATCGTCATCATCACGCAGGTGACTGTGGAGGCAACAGACCATCGCAGTGCATTCAGGAAATTAAATGAAATGAAAGAGAATCACTGTCACAGACATATCTTCGAAAAATCCCAGAGGCAGACTCGGCCCCAGCCACCTCCTCTCTTATCTTTTTATCGTCCTCTCTTCCTATTCCTTGTTTTATTCTATAAAGTCTACATCTTCGTGTTCTCCCATCTAGACATTTCTCTTCCTGCATTCTTCTCAAGGTACATTTAATGAGTAGAGTTTAACTCACTTAATGAGTAGAGTTTAACTCACTTAATCTCATAATAAGCTGTCTGATTGGCTAAGAATCATCCATGGCAGACTTTGACTGAAATATTTTTATAGCATTATTTCAAAGCAAAGAAAGTCGTATTTTATTTTTTTTAACATGATTGGCTGGCTTAAAAAGCAAATGGGAAATGTCACTTCATATCTGAGACTCAAGAAAATCAAAGGAAAAAATAGCAAAAGGTTACACTTAAAAAAGAATGATATATTCAATGTTATTATTTGTTGTATAATAAAAAACAAATGTTTTATTTTAAGTTTGTAAGGTCTTCTTGATCTTGGGTTAAACAATATCGTTAGGCTTAAGATATGAGCCACCTAGATTGCAGTATATTTAAATTTTAGAATCGAAATTTCTTTGATATTATTATATACAATTCTCAATGCATTTATCACTTTGTGATCAATATTAGGTATCTGACTCATGGAATGTATATCTGGTCATATTTTTTTTTTTTACTAGCTTTATCAAATTTTAATTTATGATTAAACTAAAAACCATTTTGATTGTTAATCATTGGGCTTCACAGATTTTATAGATAAAGCACAACTTATAACTGTAAAATAAACTTGAAATTAGTTTGCTCTGGGTTTTTTTTTATAAATGTTTCAGTCATGAGTCTCAGTTGCCATATACCAGAATACGAATCATGACTTTTTGACTGGTATTTTAATTATAAGTCTTATCTCTCTTATACGGAAATGAGCATCTTATAATGTATAAATTGCTACTTTAATCATGAACTTCATTTATCTTATACCAGAATACGAGTCTCATGACTTTTAAACTGGCACTTTAATGAGTCTTATCTCTCTGAGACAAAAATGAGAATCTTATTACAAATAGATCTGTACTTTAATCATGAGTTACATTTGTCTTAGATCAGAATAACAATTTTGTGACTTATAGATTTTTTTTTTTTTTTCTTTTCTTTTTAAGCATTACGCCCCAAGCAAGGCATGAAGCCACTAGGATGCAGGGGGTTGCAGAAGATTTGGAGCAAGAGCAGATAGGAGTGATAGAAGAAAGGATGAGGAGAGGGATAGTGGATAGATCAAGGCAACTGATGTCGATTGACATTACATTTGAATAGTTGGAGATTATAGCTCTCAGGGAAACAGTAATTGGGAAGGGTGTTTCACAGGCGCCAGGTGCGAGGTATGAAGCTATTGGAGTAGAAGAGACGGCTACATTTAAAAGTTTCTACAGTGTAAGGGTGGGAGCGGGATGACAGCCTTGTAGGGCGCTTGAATTCATGGAGTCTGGGAACCAGTGAAAGCAGCTCATCGGAGCAATTACCATGAAAGTATTTGTAGAAAAGACAGAGAGAGTTGACGGCGCATGTACTTAAATCATGAGTTTTCTTTTTCTTATACCAGAATAAGAATCTCATTACTTTTAGATTCATACTTTAATCATGAATTTCAATCTATCTTATACGAGTATAATGTTTAGTAGATTAGTACTTTAAGCAATATATCAAAAGTGTTACTAAATGTCTCTATCAATAGCCTTCAACATTAGCTTATTACTAAAAATATTTCCAGTGTCATTAAACCATTTTAATTTCAGATCTCCATTTTCTTCATATCTTTTTTATAAAAATCTTTTGAGAGAGGATTGATGGATTTGTAAATAATCTGATGTTTATACCGTGTCAAAAAGAAATGGTGGAGGAGGAATGATGGAAATAGAGAATCCCTTCAAAGACAAACTATTGCATCTCCATCTGTCTCAGCTAGACAAGAGGAGTATTGATTGGTGCTGACAGACGTCATCTTCATAGTGGCTTCAGAGCACAACATCTTGTGGTGACATTAGTTTCAAAATAATAAAAAAAAGTTAAAAATATTAAAAAAAAAAAGTGGTGGACAGGTTGGATAGAGTGAAAATGTTACTACCTAACTTTTTTAATTACTATTTTTTTAAAATTTATTTTCCTTCTGTGTATTTTTATTTTTTTTTTTGTAATTTTTTTTAAACAGATGCAAAGATGGTTATTGTGATAGATAATAGCAGAAGTAGAGAGAATAAGAGAGTAAATTTTTTTTTTTATTTGAAAAAGAAGTGGAAATTTTGGAAAATTTATGGAAATTTGGTCTGACATTGCCATGGAAACTGGGTTGAGGAAATATACAGTTTTCTCTTTCAAAAGTTGACAGTGTAGATTTAGGTATATGCTGGCAAGCACACACACAAACGCGTGTGTGTGTGCTAATATTAGGTCACAAAAACAATCTTTCATATAAGTAAATATTTGAGCTTGTATATTCATATAAATGAAATAGTCATTTTGTAAATGGAGTAATAGGTAAACATGATTACATACACACATATTTTACATACATTATATATATATATATATATATATATATATATATGTATATATATATATATATATATATATATATATATATATATATATATATATATATATATAAAATCCACTTCAAAAAAAATCAAACTTTTCATAAAACAATATCTGTCAAAAAACAGTTAAATTAATGAAAAAAGCACTCAATACAATTTTCAAAGAAAGTAAATGTAGAGCAATTAAAACATAAAATATTTAGAAAAGCAACCTTCCTGATACCACACTTTCTACCAATGTGATATCATCATGCAGTAACATTTTATTAACTGCTAATACTTAATTGGTAGAAACCATTGTATCAGGAAGGTTGCTTTTCTAAGTAGTTTGTCTTATATATATGTATATATATATTTTATGTTGCGTACACTATATCAGCTTTTCTTATGCATGTCAATGTTATCACAATAGAACCGTTATTAACCGAACAGTGTTGATGATATTTTCATATCCATTTTATATGATAAATCTATGTAAGTTTCATCTTATTATATATTTTTATCACAAACGTTTACAATAACCCGTTTGCTTGTGTAAGATTTTATTATGCAACACATGGATTGTTCATCATATTATATATATCTCATTAAAGATGACTGACAAGGTATTATGATTAAGTTTTTCGTAAAATTTTTCTTGTGTTTATACAAGGACTTTCTTCTCTGGACACAAACTGTGTAAAAACTCTTGCCACTTTAATTTTAAGAGTGAATGCCCACTTAGATAAAAAAAATAGCAGTGACAAAAAATTTCCTAAAGAGAGCAAACAAGAATTCATCTTCTCATCTACTTTTCCTTAAAGAACTCAACAATTCAAATCAGACACTAGTTAACAATGGTTTTTCTACCTAACTCATTTACCACCAGATTAGACTATTTCTTTCCAAAGTGAATAATAATGATATTGAACACCCAGACAAAAAAAATAACACAAACATCTTCTACAAAAGCCAAATGTACGTCAGCTATAAGCAAGATGATTCTTCAGTTAGAAATATCATAATTCATACATTACCCCAATCGATCTGAACAAGAAAATTAAATTATCCTATTACAAGAAATTTAAAACGGCTAACCTTATCATTAAAAATAACAACACACCTGCAAATTCAAAACTACAAAGAACAAACATTATTTACAAGTTTAAATGCTCCTTAAGGAACCATGTTCCTGATCAAACCAAACTCATAAATAATTACATTGGTCACAGTACTACGTACCTATCCAGACAACTTACATTAAATCTATCCAGCCACAGCTTCATTAGAACTCATTTAAAAACACTCAATCCTACCAGACTCCATCTGAAACATACTAGTAGAAAATACAAGCATAATAACCTCATCCACAAGTTAAAAAAAAAAAAAAGATTAAAAATAATGGATGCCCTAGTAATAAAAAAGAAAAAGTCAACACACAATGACATTAACTAAGGACACGGCCTCAGTGTGCTAACCATGTTTGGTGAATAAAACATTCCTATAACTCTAGATGCATACACACAACTCATACATTCAGTTAAAAGTAAGAATAAAATCATTCTAGATAATGGCTAAAAGTATAACCAAAAGCACTTGGAAATGCAGAACATTTGATCATTTTTTACACACTTTGTGTCCAGAAAAGAAAACACTAGCATGAACACAAGAAAAATTAAATAAAAAGCTTAATCAGAGTATCTTGTCAGTTTCTTTAGTGAAACATGTATAATAGAGGGATTGCTGCCTAATACACAATATATATATATATATACACACACACACACACACACACACACACACACACACACACACATATAAATATATAAATATATATATATGAAGAAAAATATACTGAAAAAAACAAACAAAAATCCCAATATGCGATTATGCTGTTTTAATGTTTAATGTCAACGTCGGATGTTTCGGTCTAATAGACCATCTTCAGGACATATTCATGAAACATAATACACATAGACCATATACAATTCAACATGAAGAAGACGATGGTCCTTATATTTTCGTATAAGCTTGCATTCTTTCATATTGAATTGTATATGGTCTATGTTAATTATGTTTTATGAATATGTCCTGAAGATGGTCTATTAGACCGAAACGTCCGATGTTGACATTAAACATTAAAACAGCATAATCGCATATTAGGATTTTTGTTTGTTTTTTCAGTATATTTTTCTTCATACTGTCTGATCTATATCCATATATTTGCTTATATATATATATATATATATATATATATATATAATTACTGCAGCACAAAATTTAAAAAGAAAAGATAAAAAAAACAACTTGTTGTCAAAGATATGACCAGGTTTACCACTCAGTATTAGAAAGGATTCTCTATAGGTACAAATACATGAATGAGGAGAAACCACCAACAGTGACGAACAACAAACACCAATATACAAATTAACAAGATTTAGTTTAGACAATGCATGAAAACATTAAGGCATGGTAATGCATGGAAAGGTGTGTACTATACATTTCTGTATGGAAAGATGCATGCATTATATATCTGTATTGGAAAGTCAGAATTCACTTAGCTTTGGCTATTTGCCTGAAATAAAATAGTGTTTTCTCTTTTCCCTCTCTTTCTTTTGTTTTATATTTCTCTTTGTTCTTTTTACTTTTAGTTCAGTTCTTTTCACTAGAGTAGCACTATCTTTTTATATATTGTTCTTTCTTCAATGTTATGAGTTTTGACCACTAGAGCTAGTTGTTTACTCTCTTCTTCACATCAATGTAGAATTCATCATTTGAGTAGGACGATTCAGCACTCTATAAGTTGTAGCCTGCATCCAATTGAATGGGTCACACATGTCTGTCTTAGGTGATTATTGCTTAGTAATTCACCTGTGCATTTGGGATATCCAGCATGGTATGATGAGTTGAATTGGATCTCGTCTTCATTATGCAATTTCCTTCACTAGATGGTAACAAGTAAAAAGTGATGTTACTCACACAAGACTCGGTTTCCAATTGATTCATGGCAACGTTTTCCTTGCTCAATGTTTTGTACTTGATTGCATGATTCTGTACATGTGTGAGAATCTTTTTTTAGCTTTTGCTAAGATGTTACTGGAGTCACCAGCCTAATTGTTCTTATAGTCAACAAATACTATTATAGATTGAAAGAGATAGGGGAGTTAATGTATTATGTTATTAGAGAGATTGAAAGCGAGATAGTTCACTAATTGTAGAAGGTATGTGGTTAGGGGTTTTTGTTGTGAAAGGATATAACAAATATATATATATGTAATTTACTTATTTTAATTTTAAATATATAAAGATAGCTGGGGATTTTAAAATATAATCTTAAAAGAGAGAGAAGGTATAAAATTGTTGAGCATTGAAAACAAAAGTTTGAAAGCTGAACTAATAAAAGATTCAAAAATGAAATTGAAAATATTGGAAAGAAAAAGATAAGGAAAAATCTAGAATGTCACAGTAAGAAATCTGAAAAAAAAATGAAAAGTTCAGTAAACATTAAATGTGGGTTGATTAGCAAGAAAATATTTGAACAAGTTGATGTTGCAAATATAAACAGAAAAGATGCAGAAGATTAAGAACATTGGCTAATGACATCAAAGCAACTGAACTACCATCTTTAAGTAAACATCTTAATGAGAAATTTACAAATCATGTGAAGAAGTAGATGAAAATTGCTTTTTCAGCAGTGATGAATATAAACCTACATTGAATGGACATGATGACTGGAGTAGAGTTTGAAGCCTTCATGCAATTATTTGATCAATATAATTTAGAACCCTAACAGGAGTAATGTTCTGTGATATTATAGGTTCCATCAAAGCTGATGATGGAGTCAAGATAAGTATTGCAAATTTTTAGAAGTGATGATGATAGTGGCAAGATAAATGCAGAAAAACATTATAAGTTCTTGGAGAATATCATGGGGTCAAGATAAAAGCAGAGAAGTATTGTCTATTCTTGGAGAAGATAGTTTTCAGTATTTCAAGAAGCTTTAAGCTAAAGAGTTTATTTATGCAAAATAATATTCTTTCAGATTTTACAAAGCTTATTATAACGACAAAAAAAAAACTGGTTTCAATGGTCAAATTAATGGAATGGATTCCAGTCTCTTCAGATATTAATCCAATAAGACACTTGTAGCCCATCATTAACACTTTCACTTGTGTGAATGAACTTATAAGTTCACCTTTAAGAACATATCTTGTCTGCTGTCAAAGTGCGTGCGTGTGTGTGTGTGTGTGTATATATATATATATATATATATACATGCCTGAGTGGTTAGAAAGTTTGCCTTCTGACCATGAGACCTGGGTTCAAATCTCACTCTGGTTAGTTTTCATAAAGGTGACTTCTAGATGTTATCAGTCTGGGGGATTTACCAAGGGGACCACATATGGAGCAAGAATCAAGATTGTGAGATGAGATCACTGCTAGATTAGCTGACCTTTTAGATATTGCTCTCACTTCTTGAAGATGATTCAGACATATATATATATATATATATATATATATATATATATTCAAGAGACAGTGAAATGTTGATCTCTAGTGTTTATGTTCTAAACTAACAAGCACTTATGCTATTTTCAAACTGATGTAGACAGAGATTGGTACAAAATACACCCTGTTTTTTTGATTATTTACATTATTCGGACTATTGTTCTCATCTTTGTCGCCATATTTATTACAACGTTTCGACAAAGATGAGGACATAGTCCGAATAATGTAAATAATGTACATAATACCTTATCTCAGAAATATAGACAGACTCTGTTTTTTGATGTATTTTAATTATAGTGTGTTGGGGGTATTATTTGGCTTTTTCTGTATTTCAGAATATTCAATCAAAATAAAATTGTAGCACCCATGACAAATCATCATCAATGTCTTTATAGTCATTTATTTTCAGTAAATGGCAGTTTCAAAACAAGCATGTACAGCCAAGTAAGAATGCAACAATGAATATATTAAAAGAGATGTATATGAGAATGAAAAACAATATTCATGTAAAAGAGATCACAGCAAACTGATAAAAATAGTAAGAAGACACTATTAACATGTAAAAATAATAAAATAATAATTAATACCAGTATATGAGATATCGTGTTAATCAAATATTCAATATATATTCAAAATATATCCGACTTTATCTTTTCCTGCCAAAACTAATGTTGTGTTGGAAAAATTTGTTGGGTGAGAGGTGATGCCATCCTTTCTGTATATATATATATGAAAATTTTCATGCTGGTAGACTGTGTCAGTTCATCAATTTTTACCAAAATCTTGGTGATACTCAAACCCTACAAAAGATTCAGCAGGAGTTCGGCATTGTTGTCATGGGCAAAACTCAGATCAAAGAGTGATACAAATGCTTCAAATATGGCTGCACCTCAGTAGAGAGTGAGGCTCACTAAGGCAAGCCATCCATAAACCGAAACATGGAACTGATTGAGAAGATTTGGTGAATATGCATGGAAGACTGCCGTGTAACAATCCAGAAAATTGCTCACAAAGTGGGAATAAGCAGAGGATCAGTACATTCCATTTTAATGCAGGATTTGTGCATGTGGAAAGTGTTGGAAAAATTTGCCTGCTCATTCTGCACACATAATCCAAACTTTTCTGGTCAAGAAAAATGTACCATTTGTTCGTCAGGCTCCCTTCTTTCCTGACTTGGCACTGTGTGACTTTTGGTTCTACCCAAATCTGAAAAGGGATGCAATCTAGTCATGAGAGGAAATTATGAGAAGAGTGTGTTTTTCACTACAAATATAAAAGAAATAATTGTGATCTTCAAATGACTCTTCTGTGATATTAAATGTACAGTTTGCCTGCACGTGTAACTTTACCAGTTTTCCCTTGCACTTTGTGAATGTACTTTAACTGGTTATCAAATTGCTTGGTTGTATTCATAAAAGTAGGAAAACTAGTAAGACAAGGTCTAATTAAATGCTTGTGGCATACAGAACTAGATACTCTTTCCTTGTTTTCTTTGTCCCCTCCCATTGAATATTGAGTATTGCAATATTTTCCTCAATTTCTTTCTTCTGTAAACTATCATTTCTTCAATTTGAAAAATCTTATGAAAGTGTCATTTTTCTTTTAATGTTTATCTGTCCTTCCTATGTTGCAAAAAAAAGTACCTGTAATTGGCACTTTTGATATAATTAAAGAATAACTATGGAAATTATATTGGAAAACAAAAGGAAGCAACTGATAAAAGTAATTCATAACAGGTTCTTATAGCTTTTAAATTCATCATAAAAGTATTTCCATTTTCAAAAATTTTTCAAAATGTAGATCAGTCAAAATGAAATATAAAAATACTTTCATCTCTCTCTTTTTTTTAAAAAAAAAAAAGGAATGCATTTCAAATTTTTGCTAATTTGAAACATCGCTGAGAAAGTTGGAAATGACTAGAATATGAGGAAAGAGATGCACAATAATTTGAATCATCTGTTTTCATTGTTCTCTGCAGAATGTTGAGTAAAGATTTAATGAAATTCAAAATGCCATCTCTCTTAGATTTGGGCAGTGAAAATACGTACTTCAACCTTGTCTTCATCAAGGAAGATGCTTAGTACTTTTTCATCAATAAACATCAAAAGGATTTATCAGTTTTTATTAAATATTATTTTTCAAGAGTTTCTTTTATGATTAAAGGATTTCTTTTAAAAAACATTTCATAGTTTTCTAAATTATAATTTCTTCTCTACTGAAAGTCAAGAATGCCGAACAAACAATTATTAGTTATCAATAGTAGAATTATATTTCTAAAATTATATATACTACAGATAATCCAAGAGACATGCAAATGCATTTTTTCTCTCTGATTAACCTAATCGATTAAAGCATTGATTCACAAATTTGGTGACATATTTAACGTAAGAAGACAGAATGCATGGGTGTTACCAAAAGGATGTGCCCAAAATGCAAATTACCAATTGTAGATACCAAAATCAAACAAGTAAAAAAATTAAAATATCTGAGAAGTGTGTTAACACATGACAGAAGGTGCAAAATAGAAATCTGAAGGCTCATTGGAAGGAAAACTATGATGTAACACCTGCAGCTTGACATGTTGACTGGATTTTCTTTTCAGGTCATCCCAAAATTCAAATTAAAAATCAGAGTTACCAAAATCAAACAAGTACAAAAATTTAAATATTGGCAAAGTGTTCTAACAGAGGATGGAAACTAAGATGCAGTAGGATAGCTAAAGATGCATTCCAAAAGCTAAGCAGACGATTTAGAAACAGGAAAAACAAAGAAAAGAGTATTTACATTATTTGGACTCTTATCCTCATCTTTATTGCCATATTCACATTTCTGTTATTGTACGCTCCAGAATTTCGAACCAAGCCCTTTATTTAATATACCAAGGTAGATTGTTCTAGTTCCATGTGACGTGTTTCTTCCGGATCTCTCAGTTATTTCCCTTTAACTCAAATCTCCAAGTTTTTTGGTTCAACACTGCTGTGGCCTGGTATTGAGCTCATAACTCTTTGGGTTTAGTCACTAAATCTAACCAATGCCTTTATCCACTGGGCTATGTGTCCTTGAGGACATCTGTGTATGAACAGTCCAAATAATGTAAATAATGTGAATACTCATAATACCTCATCTCAGAGATATAGACAGATAAAGAAAAGAGTACTGAACTGTTACTTGATATCTGTCTTCCTATATGGCAGTGAATGCTCAACAATTGCCTCAGAGATGAAGAGGCTTGAAGCAACAGAAATGTGGTTCTACAGATCTATGCCACGGTTACTGTTGACCAAATATGCTCTTCAATTTCAAATCATTATTAGTCTCAAATAAGTGAACACAATTTATATCAACGGAATTTTCTAGCAGTTACATTATAGAATGTATTGCTACTCATCCCTCTCAATGAAAAGTGAGGCTTATGACTACATCATGTCGACACACTGGTTTCTATACAATCACTGGACCTAGTTAGAAATACCAGGTGCTGTAAGGTTCGATGTATGGGTGGTATAATAGATTATGGGTTGAAATTGTTAATTGGGGAACCAATTTCTAATTCCCTTTTGATTTGTTATATTTACTTATTATTCAGATGATACACTTATGCTCAAATACCTTTTGGAAAGGCATTAATTCACAACTTCTCCTCCTCTTCATTTGTAAAACTTGTGTAACTAAAACATTATTATCTCCAAAAGATTTTTTTACAATCTAAAAATATTTTCTGGCTTTAAATAACCTGCAAAAGGTTGATAAGCTGTAAAAGAGAAATCTAATATGTAAGTGGGCCGATATTTACTCAGCATAACCTCGTCTGTCACAAAAGTAGAAATTAGAGAGGTACCCAGTGTAAATTGAACTAACTGAAAAGGTTTGTGATATTGGGCTTGCATACACAACAGAAATGTGGTTCCACAGAAGCATGTTGAGAATACCATGGACTGAACATGTGAACAACACCAATGTTTTAGAGAAAACCAAAACAAAATGAAACTTGTCTGTCTATATTTCTGAGATGAGGTATTGTAATTATTTACATTGTTTGGACTGTTGTCCTCATCTTTATTGCTGTATTCACATTGTTTCAGCCATTGTATACTCTATACCTTCTTCAGGTGATCAGAATTTCAAGCTGAACCCTTTCTTTCATCCCCCCCGGGGTAGATTGTTCTAGTTCCACATACCATGCCTCTTCCGGATGTCTCAGTTATCTCTCTTTAACTCAACACTCCAAATTTTTGTTCACCACTGCAGTAGCAAGGTATTCAACTCGCATCTCTTTGGGTCAAGTCACTGGACCCTACCAACGCTTTTATCTTTGAGGACATCAGGGTATGAATTTTTGGAACTTAATAAACTTAATATCTCAGTATATATTTTTTTTTCCAGAGCTCATATTGCAATTTTGTTCTTATTATTGTTTTTCTCTAGCAGTCCGTATTACTGGCTCCCATATTGCATCCATTTCTATGCTTGGCTGGCTTAGGATATTTTTGTGGCCTAGTATATGTGCTGATTCCTTTAGTTTCTATATTTTCCAGTGATGTTCTTTGTCTATTATTTCAGCCTCATCCTGCGTTATGGCTTTACAATGTTCTTGCTGTCTCACTTTAAGTGGGTGGTGTGGTTCTCCTTTATATGCCTTACCACAGCTGCATGGGATAGTGTACATACAGTACTTAGTTATGTTCTCTTCTATGGGGGAGGGTCTTACTTAGAAGAGGTGTATGCAAAGTGTCAAACTAATTTTGAAGAATGTCCTGATGTTATATGGACCACAGATCTTTTGTATTTTCTCTGATAGTCCCTTCACATAGAGTTCATGAGAGACTGTTTTCTGAGTGTTGTTATCCTCTTGTACCCTTCTATCCCAGTTTGTCAGAGCTGCTGCCATATACCCAAGTTAGTTGTTATGTTGTAGGGTATTGCTTATACTGACTATTTCTTGTTCATATATCTCTAGGTTGCCACTTATGACTTTTGCTTGATGTTATAAGCAATGGACAATTCCTTTCTTTAAACTCTATATTCCGATACTCACAGGATAGATTGAAAGCAAGAAGTACAGAGGAAAACAATGTATAACATACTTAATGAACTTGAGTAAATGGATTGTGGAACAAGATTTAAGAGAAATAAAAAAAAAAGATAAAATTTATTAAGAGCTATAAAGGATAGGAGATTGTGGAGAGCCATGATCGCCTACATCCTAAGATAACACGACATAAAGAAGTAGTAAATGTAAGTTCAATCTCCGGGTTTAACTTTCCTAATCTTTTGACAGAGCACTTTTATGTGTGATGTGGATGTGTGGGATTATAGCTCTCCACAATTTCCTTTATTTTGTTGCTCTAAGTAACTTTTGACTCTTTACAGGACAGCCCTAAATTGAAATACTCCTGCTGCTAAATTGCCAGCTGAAATGATGTTCAGTTGAACAATTGGGTCATTTTTTTTTATGGGTTATTTTCAAATGAGAAGAACCATAAGAAAAGCTCTGGTTTTCAAGAGTCACAAGTTCAAGGTTTTTTCAAAAAAGGGCAAAGCTCTATGTTATAGATTTTTAGACTGGATACTGAGCTGGCAGTCTAAAAGATTGACTGGAAATCCTGACATGAAGAATAAATTTCAGATATTTTCATGGAAACATAAATCAACTACATCTCAGACAAGTCGAAGCAAAAACGATTCAATGGCCACCACTGCTCTCATTAAATTTTATGTCTGGTACTTTTCAGCTATCTACACTTGAAGTACAGAATTTATCACAATTTTTTTTATTTTAAATATTGTAAAAAAAAATGTAAAGAAGGCTGAATTGGTAAATTCATAAAAATGACAGATTTTTTTAATTTATTAATATATACCTATAAGTATTACTGCCATGTGCCTTTTATTGTCTGCATATTACACAATGAAATATATATAAAAAATATAGAACTAGAGAAATATGTTTTTTTGTACTATATATGAAAAACATGATATTCTGAGATTACTGCCAAGCTTTTGTGAGGATGCCTTTGGCAAGTATAGTATTTTGACTAATGAGAATGAAAGATGAACTCATCAATTTAGTAGACACGGTAGAACAAATCAGTATATTCCTAATGAGTCTTAGTATGAACTAAATATAAGATTTTTGGTAAACATCTGAAAGTGAATATATAATTTGGTTATAAGGAATTGTATTATTCAAAAGTATGATAACTTAAAACACAACACCTGGTGACATGTATATAACATCTGGTCATAAATTGTTGAATATGTAATTATTGGCAATGATGTACAAGTGGTTCTGACACAGTAATAAGCAACTAGATGTTGACATTACTGTTGTTATAAGTTTATACACATTGGAGTTGTTTTTGCTAGCAACCAAGATATTTTTTTAATCATTCCATTCTAAGCAAGGCAATAAAACTACTAAAATGAAAGGGACTATTGAGAGTGTTAGTGAGGTGAAAGGACAATAAAAAGAACAGAGTTTAAGGCGACAGAAGATGACAATTAACATTGTCTTTAAATTTTGAAAGATAATAGTTAATAGGAAAGCAAGAGAGTTCTGCAGGTGTAGAAGAAACTAATAGATTAGAACTCAAAGTTATTTCCAGCAATTTCAGCAGTAAAATAATGATATCTTGCTGCCAGTCTGGTGCTATGCTTAACTTCCAGAAGTTGAGTTATCCAAGAGGAAAGCTTATCAGAACAATCACCATGAAAATATTTCTAGAAAAGGCAGAGAAACTGTCTTATAGAGGCAGGGAAGTGATTGAAGCTGAGATGCCAGGTCAGGATCAATAACATTGCAGATTCATTTTGGGATTTTGTCAATAATCTCTAGATATATATCAGAAATGTCAAACCAGATCGGGCAACAATATTTGATGTATAGGTAGATAGTGAACTTATAAAGACAAAGAAACAATATCTAACATGATACAGGGAAACCAACTTTCTTACCTGAAGACTTATAATTATTTCAGCTGATATCAGAAAGTTTTAGTTTCTGTTCATCATACCAGTTGAGTTTTTTTAGTTTGTTTTTTTTACCATAAATCAATGGTGTAAATATATTCAAGTACTCCATATGTAATATAGAGCCACAGTTTCACTGTACTAGTATTGCAACTGTAGTTTCGATAAAAAGTAGACTTTTTATAGGGTGGATTTCCAGCACCATACCAAACTTCCCCCATTACTTTCAGTGTTGAATAAAGGCATTTAAGTTGTTGAGTTGCCTCTGATTGATTTACTGAACAAACCACCTGACGAGACCTTAGCAGTTGAAACTGTGTTAGTGTTCTGGTCAGTCTTCTTATCTTTTTTTTATATATATATATATATATATATATATATATATATATATATATGTAGAGAGAGAGAGATGTCCTATTACTCTAAATTATATTTTTGTGGATACCCATGTTTAAGTAGATGCCCTGTTATTTTTTTAAGAGTATGAATTATATCTACCAGGCTGCACATTCAAGAGATTTAATAAAGGAAGCAGCGACACAGCTTCAGAACTTGATAAAGAGCACATTTCCTTTAAGTCTCTTGAATGGGCAGGACAGTTGAAGTAATTCACACTTTCTTAAAAACACAGGCTGTCAACTTGAACATGGGTATCCACAAACATAATGGAAATAATATCAGATTAAAAATAAAATTGTATTAATGCCTTAGAAATTACTTTATACACACACACACACATATATATATATATGTATATATGGGAAAACAAATATATCATTTTTTATATATTAAGAACAATTCTAGGAAAATCTATGATAGTTAAAATCCTTTTTTCCATTTTATTATTGATTTTCTAAATTGTGCGTTTTCTATAAATCCTTTCATGGTAATTGTTCTGATGTGCTCTTCACTGTGGTACCTAGACTTTAAGAATTTAAGCGCAGTACTAGATTAGCAACAAGATCCTTTTGGTTTACAGTTGAATTTGCTAGATGTAACCATATGTTATACAAACAATTTCTTTCCTTGCACTTCTAGCTTGCGGAACTCTTTTCCGGCTTTTTGCTTTCCATGTTTCTGCCTAGCAAGGAAACTTATATGTCAAGTGCTGCTAACTAAAATCTGGTAAACGAAAAAGCAGCATGTGCCATTCTGAACCAACAAATAGAAATTGATGTAAAACTATTCCAGGAAGAAAATGTTTGCTTCCAAACACTGTGGAAGCCATGGCAAGAATCAGTAAGAGCAGATCCCAATTTTTAACCCTCGTCTTAAATCTCAATTTTCACACACTCTATAAAAAGTAAAAACTTAGCAGAAAATTTATGAAAATGGCTTCTATTTCATTGGCAGTTCCATAAATTTCTTTCTCCTTTGTGTATGGTAAGAGATTAAAATTGGAAAATGTACAACACAAACTTCGTCAAATAAGCAGAGTACAGACAGGTAGACAAATGTGAAAAAAAAATTGATTTCTCAAACTGCCGTATGTTATCCAAACATAACACCATTTTAAATGTCAATGCATTTAAATGCAATGAATTGGGGGTTATGCTTGGATGATTGCTATTCCAGAAAATATTTCTGGATGTCTTACTTGTTCCATCACAAGATGCTTGCTTACTGACTACAATCTTTGCATTGTTTACAAGCTAATATTGCTGAATTGTATACCATCTTTAAGAGAAGATAAGTTTTCAAATATTCCACAAGCATTTCATAATGCTAAATCTGTATAAATTCACTCCCAGATTTCAGATTTAATTTAAAAAATACTGGAAAACTGACCAGTAGGTGATCACTCCTGGTTGGTTCAGCTGGGAGAGGAGGCTTGATGTTTTTAGAGGTTTGAAACCCCCGCTTACACTTGGAATAAGCGTCACTGATGAAGTTTCCTGGCACGCTGTAATGGTACAATATCAAAGAACACTTGGGTATTTTGTAAACACAGCACTTTTTCTGAATGAACCAATTTTTGTTATCAACTGTATTTGTTAACACCTGTTCATTGTAACTGTCTTTTTTCCATACATGCCTGTATATTGATATCTGGAAAAACAGATATAAATCAGTCAGACATAGCAAAAAATTATACAAACAACAAACCATCAATTCCAAAGAAAATTCAACTTAGAGAATGTGATTCATTGCAACTTCTATCTGCTGCATACCTTCAGGACATACGTGATCATGGCTCTCCACAACTTCCTATTATGTGTGGCCCTTAGCAGTTTTTCTTCGTTTGTTAAGGTCCAACCCCTGTTCTGCTATCCATTTACATAACAGGTAAGTGGCTTGGCTGCCTTTCCCTATCTCTCTTCCCCTCAATATGGCCCATGAGGGTTAAGTTTTCCAAGCCTCATTATGTGTTCAAGGAACTTCAGCTGTCTTTTCTTGATTCTGAGTGTTCTTTCTGTTGCCATATTCTTTAAGACTTCCTTATTGCTTACTCGCTCTGTCCATGGAATTTTTATCCATCTGTAGAATGTTGCAATAGCACTGAATATTTTTGTGATATGTGCAAACTAAAAAAATATATATATAATTCAACTATCAGAAATATATTTAAAATATTGGTAATGTATTTTAAACTTTCCTTGAAGTTTTTTTTAAATAATTATTTTAATTATATTCATCTACTTCCTATACTGCAAGTCCTTTTATCATCGTTCAAATATTTCCCAATGGGAGTAACAATCCTCTTTTGTTCTCTTTATAAAGTTTGAAATTATCTGTTGCTTGTCTGATAAAGATATGAAATTTGTGTGGTCCTGTGAAGATATATTTTCATGCAAATCAATCACATCAGACTTTTTTATTGTTAAAGAAAGAACCTGTAAGATTACATGATATTTTATAATATATATATATATATATATATATATATATATATATATATATATATATATATATAGTCCTTATAAGATGCAGCTAGGTTCAATCTATTCAAATTATTAAATAAAAATTAATAATAATTCAACATTAATTTTCTTGAAGAGCTATTAAATCTTAACATTTAATTTCACACATGGGTTGGTCATAAGGGTCTTCATGTTCAGTTAGATTTAATTATAGAAGTATATTCCCTGGCAAAAGATAGACTTAAATGGTGTTAATTGTTTGATCCAGTGCAAATTGACACAGGAGGAAATAGTTTTTTAACTGTTCTTGCTATGGGAGGTGACATACTAATTGGAGAATAGTTTGTTCAAATGTTCTCTCTCTTCTCTGTCTAATACATGTTAAGGGATAGGACATTTTGTCAAGATAACTATGAAGCATGACAGCATAGGGAGAAGTGGGTTCATGCCTTTCTCAAAACATGACTATACACAGGCAAAGTAAATTTAAATACTATCATCTGGAATCACTATTACTATTTCAATTTGAATTGCCATAATTTCTTGGGAAAGACAATGGAGTGGTTTCCCCATTGCTTTCTCCGTGGTTTTTGAATTCAGAGTTGTCATTCTCCCTGGCTGGATACTATACAAGGCTTGAGAACCCTATTTATATGTACTATTTTGTCCATATATTAAGTGCCTGAACTTGAAGCTTAATCAGGAGCAGTAGTTAGGTAGTCAGTTAGCAGTGTTTAGAAAAACTGAAAATTTGCTTTTATATATATAATTATATATATATATATATATATAGATAGATAGATAGATATGTGTGTGTGTTTATATATATATATATATAGATAGATAGATAGATATGTGTGTTTATATATATATATATATATATATAGATATGTGTGTGTGTGTTTATTTATATATATATATATATATATATATATATATATATATATATGAATGCCATGTCCCTTTAGGATGTTGGCAAACTATGGATCTTCATGAATTCTATTTCTTTATTACATTTGAATTGCCATGATTTTTTGGGAAAGATAGTGGAGTGGTTTCCCCTTGCTTTCACCATGATTCTGAATTCAGAATAGTTCTTCTCTCAGATTGGTGGCCACCCAAGACTCAAAAGAAAGCCTGGTCTACCCTGATATTTAACCCATTGATGGAAAGAGAAACAATGGATTCATGACTTTCTCAAGGGCACTACTGCAAAATTGAATGCAACAGGCTAGGATGGAAATTGAACTTGGCTCTCCAGTCCATTTTCCATGCCAATAATTCATATAGTACTTGCACATGATGATACAATTAGAATTAATTATTTGCCTTATTCACATTTCTATTCCTCTCTGCTTCTTGACTATTGTAAGAAGTCAGATGATCTATAATACTGCAAGACTTTCTTTCTTCAATATATTATAATAAGTAATGCTTTCTGCCGTATGACTCATGTTGATATCACTCTACTATGGAATTATGTATTTATATACATTCATCATTTTAAAATTTTATTCAGTTTGTTATTGATTTTGGTTATTTTTCTGATAACAGAGGACTTTGAATCTTTTTTTCTAAAATATTTGTCCAACATACTTTTGCCTATTTCTGTGTAACTTGCAGAAACTGAAAACTATTGGCTGATTTTTTTTATTAAAATCTCAAACTATTTGCAACATTTTACCACAGTGATTAACAGTTACATATGTTTCTTTTTCTTTACTTGTGTTTTTCAACTCAAAATTTAGACAGACTTTAGGAATGTTTCTTTTAACTACTTTAGTTGATGGCATTCAGAATGCACTTACCTTTTAAAAATATTTTTTGTAAAGTACCAAGCTTTTTAGTTCTGCGGAATTGACCCAGCTGTAAGCAAAAAATGTAATTTTGACAACTATAGACCACCAATATCTACTATTTCTTACTGAATTGCAGAAATGTCTTGCATGTACATCTATCCTGCATACCATCAAATTTAGTAAATAAAACACTTTGATCTTTGCTGTATATTCTATACTTCATTCTCCACATAATGGATGTAAAATATTAGGATTTTTTTTTTCTTTTCTTCTTATACTTGGCACCTTCTATTTTCATTTGCTATCCTGAAGCAAATGAAAAAAAAATAATGCTGATCCTAAATGTCAAGTGAGCCTGGGCAGTGCTAGGTAATCTTGTTCATTTATTGTTAGCTCATCTAATAAATACTGAGGCTTAGTTGCTTTGGACTTAATATTGCTTTTTTTTTTATTCATAAATTAAGTAGCATTTTTTCTTTTTTCTTTTTTACTGGATTATGTTCCTTGTATAGAAACATTTTTCATGAGTTCCTCTTGGGCGCCTGCATCTGATTTCTTCTGTTTTTTATTTTTTTGGAATTAGCTTTACCATGCATATGAACCAGAAAAATCTCACAACTTGCGATATAAATATTAAAAAAAAAAATGAATAGATTTGCCTGGGGTAGTATTATCATCCATCTTGTCGTTCATTGCATTCATCACCAATCATTTGTACTTTCTCTTCAAAACTTTTCCTAGAAACCAAAGAAAAAAAAAAAGACTAACTCAAAAAGTAAAACAAAAAGAATGAACTGGGGAAGAAGAAAAAGAAAAGAAGAAACAAAATAAAGAATAGAGAATTGGAGAGAGAGAATTAGAATTTAAAGAAGTGAGCATAAAAATGAATAAGAGTCAAAGAGAATGAGAGAAAGGGTTTATAAGTGAGAGCTTTTGAGAAAAATATAAGAAAGGAAGTAGAAGAAAAGGATATTTTAAAAAATTGTTGAAACAGAATGAAAAGAATTGGATAAAGGATAAAAGCAGGCTTTGAAGAAAATAGGAGAAAAAATGTATGTAAATAAAAAAAAAAGTGGAATGAATCAGATTTGAGAGAGAAAACATGGAGAGACACATGATCAAAATGACTTATATAAGAATAAAAACGCAAGAGGAAGGAGTGGCAGAATTAGAGAATTAAAGAAAAGAGGGAGTCAATGATTAGAAAATAAGTAAAAATAAAATAAAATAATAACCAACAGTAAAATATAAAAAAAGGTGTATGTAAGAATGAAAAGATTGTAATGTTTTAAGAATGAAAAAAAACAAACAAATGGGATAGAAAAACCAATAAAAGTTTTAAAAAAATGCTAGCAATTGGGAGAGAAAAAAAAACAAGAAAGAAAAATAAAAAAAAAAAGGTTTACTATTTACATTATTCAGACTATTGTCCTCATCTTTGTTGCCATATTTATTACAATGTTTCGGCCGTTGTACACTCCAGACTTCTTCAGGTGGTTGGAATGTCGAACTGAGCCCTTTATTTAAAAGGTTTACTTTTTTACTTTATTTGTCTTTCTCAGAATTGATTCATTCTACTTGTTTTTTATTTATTTACATTCCTGTTCTCACTCTTATTTTCTTCAAACCCTGCTTTTGTCCTTTATCCGATTCTTTTCATTACATTTTAAAAAAAAATAAAACCTTTAAGAACTAAATGAAAGTAAGATTTAAAAAAATGTCTATGAAAAGAAAAATAATAAATGAATAAATAATAAAAGGAAGGAAATTTTGGTGAAAAAATGGACTGGGAAGGAAAACAAAAAAAAAAAAATTATTCAAGGTATAAAAAGAGGGAAATACTTCTCGGAAAAAAATAGCAAAAGAAAAGAGAATAGGAGACTAGAAAATGAATGAAGAAGAAAATAAAAAGAAAGAAGTTTATACCATAAGAAAAAAAGAAAAGGGAGGTAGAACAGGAGTATATTTTTTATGCATGTTTATTACTCATTTACTTCTTTTTTTTTTATTGTCTACTTCTGAAGGCCATGTCTTGAAAAGTTATTTACGAGCCACCGTACTAGTTCAGAGTTGTTCAGGTGAGCTCCAATCCTTCACCCTTGCTGATAAGTGGGTTGGTATGGATGAGAAATATACTGGTGTTTTTCTCTGTCGATTAGGGAATACTTAGCCAGCTAGTGCAGCTAATATCTCCTTTACTACCATAAGATTTTGCTTAGACAAAAGCCCAGTGTTTTGTCTTGTTTTCTTCTACTATATCTTTTACTCATCCATCAAACCTTTTCACTAAATTTTCCGACCATAAATCAGTGCCAAAGCAAAAATACCCAAGAAAGATAGATACCTGTATAAAAAGTTGTTGGAGTTTTAAGGAAATGTCGATTGGGGAGATGGGGGTCGGGATCAGTGTACACATCAAGGCAGGTAGTCAGTGGAGTGAATAAGATTTTAGTTCTGTTTGTGTTCTCTTTATGACTCTGTTCTTCTCATTTCTCAGTTGGCATGGACGGTTTATGAAATGAGTTATTTGTAGGATTTTCTGTTTGGATTGATGTATTCTGCTTGTAAACTACATGACTCTCAGTGATCATCTTTAGTTTGCTTTTCTTATTTTATTCCTCATATCTCATGATTTTAGCAAAACATAACATTTTACTTGTTAGGCTATCAACATGTATTTTGAACCAGTTACAAGCTTGGCCTTTTTATATCAAAAGAATTAGAGATATTGATGACCTAAAATGCTCCAATTTAAGAACTGAACGGTTTTCTTTGACTTGATTACAATTAATTTCTATTGAATTTATTAAAATATATTTTTGTTTGATCATATGCTGTTACTTGTTTATATCTCTATATATTTTATGACTTAAACTTTGCTTTTAGTTGATACTCATATTTGAGTTTGTGTTCCAATAAACTCAAATATGTTTTAAGAATGAAAAAAAAAAAAACAAATGGAATAGAAAAACCAATAAAAGTTTTAAAAAAATGCTAGCAGTTGGAAGCAAATAGATTTTGAGTTGAAAAACACAAGTAAAGAAAAAGAAACATATGTAACTGTTAATCACTGTTGTAAAATGTTGCAAATAGTTTGTGATTTTAATAAAAAAATTCAGCCAATAGTTTTCAGTTTCTGCAAGAGTTTATTTATTTATTTTTGATAAGGGTCTAAATATTTGATAAATCTTATTAAAAATAAATATGTACCTCTGGCATTTTTCTTTAATAAGATTTCTCAAATATTCAGGCCGGTAGAAAAAAAAATGATACTGGGTGTGATAGTAAATTGCTGCCATTTTATATTTTTAATCTTGTGCATGCACGTTGTGCACTTTTGATTTTGTCACCTGCACAGTATAGTAGTATAGTGCAAGTGCTTAATAAATAAATGGAGCATCTACTCAAATGTGAGTATCTACTCAAATGTGAGTATCTACTCAAATGTGAGTATCTACTAAATATAATATTTATGTGATAAAATCTGTTGGATTAATAAATAAAAATTCCATTACTTCTTTAGATCTCTTTCTTTCTTTCTCTCTCTCTCTCTCTCTCTATATATATATATATATATATATATATATATATACACATATATATATATATACATAGACAAAATAGACAAAATGAGGGTGCGATTGATAAATTGTCATCTACATTATGCATGAATGAAAATAACACTGGCATCTCATTTTAACAGATTTTTACTGTAATTGACCAAAATTATACAAAAATATCTTTGAATACTAAAGAGTAAATTTATTTAGTAAAACCACATTGGGCTTCAACCACAGCCTCCAGATGACTTTGGAATCTCTTGCAACTCTTCTGGACGGTCTCATCGTTTAATTATTGAATGCTGCCATAATCCTTACCTTCAGTTCATTTTTGGTGTTGCAAAGAGTTTTGTTGGTCTCTCTCTCTCTACCGTGCTGCACACATAATAATCAACAGGGTTGCAATCTGGGGAGTTAGGTGGCCAGATGTAATGGGTGATGTGGTTGAAGAAATTGTCTGACAGCCGTGACTGGTTCTCCTGCTTGTGTGGCATGGTGCAGAGTCCTTTTGCTAGACATAGAGTCTTCCAGCAGCCCACCTCTTGACCCAAGGAAGCACAACCCCATCAAGGTACTTGATGTAGGTCTAAGGCTCTCACCAACAGATTTGATAGTTCTTTTCTTATCAGAACGGTCAGAGCAAGTTTTTCAAGCTTCTGTACCTTCGTAATTACCATCAGTCGTCCAGCTCTTTCTTAATCCTCTGCACTTTCTTCAAATTGACACCCAAACGCTCCGAAAAGTTTGTATTGGTGCTTCCAGGATGAATGCCAATCAGTACAGCATGCTGTTTCCAAGTTTCTGGTGGTGTGAATTGCATCATGGGGCTCTTTTCCTCACAGACAGTGCCCAACTGTCCCTACTATATTGTACAGTTGACAAAATCAAAAACAATGCACATGTGCAAAATTAAAAGTATAGAATGGCGACAATTTACCCATCGCACCATGTATGTATGTGTGCATGTGTATGAATAAAAACAAAAGGAAAACTTATCTTAGTCAGTGTGTTTTGTCCTCTGATGCACTTCATCAAGTAAATATAAGGATTTTACTTTGCAACAAGTATTTATAAACAAAAGCAAATTTTATTTTGCAACAAATATTTATAAACAAAAGCAAATGTTACTTTTTTTAAAATTTTATATTTAAAGAATGTTCATAACTATACATCAGGTTAAATATGCATCTAGTTAAATTATGGAGGATGCTAAGTGATATAATTTCATGTCTAATAAACAAAAATGAGTAAATGTTATTGGTGAATTTTTCTTTTATAATGTAATTATTATTTATATTATTTTAGTTTGAGATTAGCTTATGTAATATATATTTCAAATAATAGAAGGTTTTGAAATTAACAATTTTCTTTTAATTTTTAAAATTTTTTAAAGTCATGTATAGGAAAGGAGTATTTTTTTCTGGAATTGATATATTTGAAAAAAATCTGGAGTGCAGATTTATATTTTGGTAAGATTCAATGGTGGCACTCTCAAGAATTAGCCATCTAAATAAGTTTATTTCTCTTTTAATAAGTGCTGCATTCTTTAGATCAAAATTGTGGTTGAATTTATTTTTATGTAGGATTAATACATTTAATAAATTATTGTGTAAAAGATTGTTTTTGTGTTCATGGATACATTTTTTAAAAAATTTCTACAAGTTTCCCTATTTTAAGGAGCAGTCATGAATTTATTATATATATATATATATATATATATATATATATATATATATATATATATATGAAATATGAAAATGAGATATGAAATTAATCCCTCCCTAAACTCTACCATGTCTCTTTAGCTACTCCTTTTACACTCTCTTTTAATTACAAAATCTTACACTACCCATTAATTTTAATTTCATTTTTCATTTCATTTCATTTTTGGAAGTGCTATCTGATGATCTGGCATCCTTTAAAAGAAGAGATCTGGTGAAATAAATTATTATAATGCTACCTTAAAGTGGTCTGTTTTTCTTTTAAATATTAGCTCTGGATTTACATTGAGCTTTCAGGATTTCATCCTCCTTGGGATTACCCATACAGATTACCAAGTCATTCATAACTTAACTATATATATATATATATATATATATATATATATATCGTGTGTATTTAGGCAGCATCTTTTCATTCATCAGATGTTACGAAAAAGATTTACATAAAATAAATAGACAACACTTGTCTATATTATATAATAAAACGTGTATATATATATATATATATATATATATATATATATATATATATATATATATATATCTGCTTCAGAATTATTATTGTTATGGGTATTTTTGGGTTCTGATCCTATCCATAATAATTTGGGATGTGTTAAGACTGGATGAATTGTTTTAAATAGTAAACATTAAGGAGTTAGTAGGTCACATTGGCTAAGATATGTTCATCTTGTTCTTCTAAAGATATAGTTTTAGTTATATCTGACATTTTTAAACACACACACACACAAACACACAAATTGCTGCAAAAGTAGGTATACAGTAAGTATTATATTGATATATTTGGATAATCAATACAATATGCATCATATGCATGTTTTTTTTTTACTATATATCTTCTTTTGCATCCCCTGTATACACACACACACACACATATATATATATATATATATATATATATATATATATATATATATATATATATATATATATATATAAAGGGCTTATGACCACATCATGGTGAAACACTGGTTCCCATAAGATCGATAAAGTTAAGTAACATCAAATCTGGCCAGTATCTAGATGGGTGACCACTTGGGAATACCAGTGTTGTAAGTTTTTATGTATAGGTAGTATAATAGATTATATAATGGCTCGGAATCCTTATTCAGTGAGCTGAGTTCCAGTTCTAGTTCCAGTTGGGTTTGTTATATTCATTTATGTACAAATACCCTTGGGAAAAGTATTAATCCACCAATTCTCCCCCCAGCTAAGGGTTAATTAACAAGTCTTGTATCACTAAAACTATTATTATCTCAAAGAAAAAAATAGAATAAAATTATGTACAAAATATTTAGATTTCAGCATTAATTAACCCATAGAAGTTGATATGCTGTTAAACAAAATCAATCAACATATAAGAGCTTTATGGTACACACCTTTTCCAAGATTATTAGCTCAAAACAAACAGGTATCAAAACATTTCAAATAAGACTTAGGTTTTACTAGATAAGTATTTAAAAGTCTGCCTTAATATTAGAATAGCAGACTGTAGCCTATACGATTTGACATTAAATTAGACTTCATCCATAGCTTTAATATAAATGTTTGTGTATATAGATTTTCATTTATTATTTTTCATATTTCCCTCTTTAGAAATCTATTGAATTTATCCTATAACGATATTTTAATAAATTGGCACTGCAGCACCATCTATCTACAGCTGTTTGAAATGCTCTCAACTAGAAATACAGATGAAATGCTATATAATGGAGGTGGTTTATTGGTTATTAGAACTTGTAATTCAACTTATTCCCCCAAAAAGAGGTTGATTTTATGTGCCCCAGGCAAAGCTCTTTCCAAACTCATACACTGGCTTTTGGGATGCCTCCTTTTCTACTAGAAGTTGATTACACCATTTTGAAGACCTACTCAGTGCTACCACAATATTGAAATCTACTGACATTTTACTGTTCTTCAGGTTCCCAACTTCTGGTTTGGATTGGTTTGAATCTCAAAAGTTCAAAGGATTTTGTGTATTTCATTCTCTTTGACAGACTATATTCTGTGCATGAAATAAAATCACTTGTACATCAATTTCGCAATCTGTCATGCTTATCCTTGTATTATTTTTGAGATGCCCTTGCTGCTGCTGTTGTTCTTTTACCCCCACCTTCTTTTATCAAGATAAAGATAGAATTTTTCTGCACATATCAGCGCTGCTGCTGTAGATCAGAGTATCTAAGTACCCCTGAGGTTCAAAGTCTTTCCTTGGTTCTCTACTTAGTATCAAAATATAGTATCTGTGATCACTGTAAAAAGTATTACACTTACAAAATATATATGGATATACTTTGCATTTTATACATGAAGATAGTTATTATTATTATTATTATTATTATTATTATTATTATTAATTATACTAAAAACAACAACAATATTATTATTATTATTATTCTGAAAATATAGGCTGCAAAAGATATTACCTTATAAGTTTTACTTGAAATTGTTCACCTAAAATACAGAATATCACAGAAAATCTTTTTTTAAATAACTCCTTCACTTTTTTAGCTTTGTTTTTATTAAAGATTTTAAATGTCAAAGGTATTTTTCCATGAAATATGAAGAAGTCTTTAAATGACAAAACTGCACAATTTTTTTCCAATTTCCATAGTTTCCACAATGCCGCTCAGCTTACCCACTTTCCGCTATCACCTCTACTGCTGTCTCTCTTACCATTTGATTACTCCAAAATTTATTCTCTCTGTTGTTGGAAGTTACAGAAGTTGTCTCTTTCTTGCTTTTCTGTATATTTTTTTTTTCTTTTTGCCTAATTACAAAACTGTAAAGAGGAAAAAAAAAGCTGAAAGGCAAGAAAAAAAAGCAAAGAAAAACTTTCTACTTATGATGTTATGACAAGCTATCAGCTTGAAACTGGGAAGGTAAATACAGGCTGTCAAAATATCGCATCTCACTTCTCGAGATGAACTTCATTTCTTTCTCAATATATGATGAGAAGATGAACTATTTAATGGCTGCCAGTTGCTGAAGCTGCTGTGTGTGTGTATTAAAGTGAGGCATTTCCCCCACTCTTTTTTTTGCATTAACCCTTTCTTTTTAATATTCTTCAAGTTTATATGAGTTTTTTGTTTTATTGTTTCGCCACAATCATTTAACTTTGTTTTTTTACATGACCTCGTTTTTAGATGTATTTCTTTAAAGCTTTCAACTATATTAACAGACTTTTTCAAATTCCCAGAAATTAAATTAAAAAAAAAAAAAGCAAGTTTTTTTTTTTTGTGCTGCCAAGAAGAACATAAACTGAGCTTATCAAACTTGCTTCCATATTATTAAAATAGCTTGTTTTGTTATTTGTTCTTACTTCTCAGTGAAAGGTTTTTAGCATGGCTACATTAAAAATGCAACATCTGGAAAAATTTTCTACAGTTTCTTTTTTAATATTCGCATGATGGAAGCTTATTTAGAAATCTAAGGTTAAAGGCTATTTTATATAATATTGCATTGATGCACACAGATTACTTTGTAAATTGAGAATTTTTAAAAATTTTCAATTGAAAAGGTTGTATATGATGCCATCTGTTCTATGCCGTTAAGTGATTTGAATAGTTTGCTATTTATACATTCTAATTATGATAGATTTTAAAATTAAAACTCCAATATAACAATTTTTGCATATTTTATATATATATATATATATATATATATATATATATATATATATATATATATATATATATATGTGAGATAACAATATATACTTTTATACATCAAGAACAATATTGGAAAAAAAATGTATAAGAAAGTGAAAAAAAGGTTTTTTGTGATGCGTTTCATCCTTTAGGACTTCATTGAACCAAAGGATGAAACACATCATAAGAGAACAAGAACTTTTTTCCACTTTGTCATATATACATACATACATACATACATATATATATATATATATATATATATATATATATATATATACATACATACATATATATATATATATATATATATATATATATATATATATATATATATATATATATATGCAATTTTTATAGATATTATTTATATATTATATATGATATGTGTGGTACTTATTGGAAAGTGCTCAATATCAGTGATAGAGCTAACATATTTAGTTGGATTGATGTGAGTTTGTCACTCTGGGTTTCATGCTATTTGCAATTGTCAGACAAAATGACTAATTTTTAAATCTTGGATTTATATATGGTTGCATATATCAGTGTTTTTATGAAAGTGGGAGGAAAAATTGTCGTCTGGACACCACTTATACTTACGCAAACATACATACATACACACATGTACACTCATCAACGTATGCAGACACACACAGACGCACACATGCTCACTCACTGGAGCTCGCACAAACATAAACATATGTGAACAGTGTGGGATTGGGCATATATGCTCATATATGTGCTGTTGCACAAACACGTACACATTTGGTTGCTGTATTTAATGTTGGACTGTGTAGAAAATATCTCCTTGCCTGTTGCATTGTCAACGCATGGATCGTTTTTCTATTTTTGTTCGCTGAATAAAATAATATTTACTTGGACAGGTCTTGTAGTGATCAGGTAGTTGGTCCCAGTGTGGTGATTTGCTGTTTGGGTGGAACTTACTCCTCACCAATGGAACACAGAGGGAATGTCGTTGGTTTGCTACAATGTGAGTGATATGGTGGGTCCTAGGTATGAAGGTTAGAACTGGTGAATCTGTGGAATATAGTTTGTCCAAGCACTTTCCATGGACATAATGATATAGCAGTGAGAGGCTTGGCATATCCCACCTGTGAGAGAGAATTTGGAGAGTGGAAAATACTTTGTCCCCCACAAGGACTTGTAGATGCTTTTCAATTCTATCAAGATGAGAGAGTGAGGGCTGGGCTTTCTGTGAGGACTGTAATGTACTGATCTTGGTCTATTGGCTACATTAACAACTAAAATTTCTATCTATTGATGTTAACTTGTGGAGTATTATCAGTGTAGCTGTACCCTAGTCTATGTACTTATAATTTACTTATATAATTGCTTAAAAAGAGACACTGCGACATTTAGTGCTTGTTATGACTCTTAATGATACCAGGTCACTGGGAATGCAACTGAAAAACATTATGACAATATTTATTCAAGGACAATTCAAAAAAAATTTTGTGAAGTCAACGAACATTCATTTGACACTTTTGTGATGCCAATGAATACTCGTTGTTTTTGTAATGCTCATTGTAGTAGAGCCTTTGTAATCACAGATACAACTATAGTAACGCCATTGAACAATACTAGTGTCAGATGCCTTTGAATATCACTTGCACTAATAGTACTTGCTTGATAATATTCGCTCAAATAGTAATCTATATAGTGATCTGAATAGAGAAATAGTATAGCGAATAGAGTAGAGAATAGTGGTCCGTATAGTAATAGAGGATAGAAGTGCAGAATCATTTAGACATAACACTACTTTCAACTTATGCATTTCCTCTATAGTCACACAGTCTAATTAATTCAATAATGGGGTCACCTGCGTTTACTCACTGGTGATCTATGTTCAAACTCAAGTGTCAGCAGTGACACTTTATTTCTATATAACAAAAAGAATATGTGTGTGTGTGTTTGTGCTGTGCTGCATTCATTATATTGTGTGCATTATCAATTGAAATTTCTATCTCTGGTTGTTAACTTGAGGATTATTGATCATGGAGATGCATCAATTTGGGTCTTTACCGACTACATATATTTATACTCGACCTCTCCAATAGATAAACTTATTTCAGAATTATGGAATCCTAATTTGTTTCCATTGACATTTCACCTGGAAAATGCGTATATTTAAATGCATTTGTGCATTTGACTGTATGTTCATAGTTATATTTCTGCATTTGCATGTGTAAAGTTTTAGAAGATCAATGATAATATATACAAGCATTATGGAAATGTCATACCTGTTTGTGCTTTCAGCATATGTTTATGCAGGAATTTATTTTCAGTCTGAATATGTGTAAACGGATATCCTGCATTTGCTGGGCCCGAACAGTGCACATATGTTTGCCTTGATAAATATGTATTCCTTGTGAAATTGCATTTGCATTTCTGCAAATGCGCATATGTAAACCAGTGGTTCTCAGTTTCATTAAGGAAGTAACTTGCAGATTCCAATGCATGTTTTGCACTTACATATGCTTGTATTCATAAATAAATGAAAAATGTGCATACATCTGCATAAATGTGTACGTTCACTAGTAAGTGTTTTCGACTTTTCCTAATGCACAAATATTTCAAGCCTGTGCTCCAAAGATGTTTCCTGTGTTACTCAAGGATAAAATGGCTTTTATAATCATCACCTCTTTTTTTTTTTTTTTTACATATTTCTTTCCTATCAGCCTATATATATTTTTTAATCATTTCACTGCAAGCTAGGCAATAAAGCCACTAAGATGCAAGGGTTTACTGAGAAAAAAAACGTTGTTAAGACAGAACAATAAAAGAACAGGAATTAAGAAAATGGAAGGTAAAATTGATATTGCATTTTAATTTTTATAGATCAAAGTTGAATGGGAAGAAAAAAGTTAGAAGAGATTTCCACAAACCAGAAGTGTCATAGAAGAAACTATTTGCATAGAATTTATGATTATGGCCATTTCAACTGCAAAAGAATGAGACCATGCTACCAAACTAGTGCTGCAATTAAATTCATAAGGTCTATGTATCAAAGAGGAAAGTAATATTTATTTTGAAAATACAAAAACATCGGATAGAGCCAAAAGGGGTGATAGAAGAAGGCTGATTTTAAATTTGTCTTATCTTAAACTTAGCTAGCCACAATTACTTACCCAAACACACCTCAGTGTTCCTTACATCAAAACAACACATTCTTAACATTCTTATTACATCCACATTATACCACAATGTCTCTATGTAGTCTTGAGTAGTTGCTGTTTGTGAGGGGAAATAAAATAACAACTTTTAAAAATTAAACCTCAATGAATATTTATCAAAGAGGACAATTACCCTGAATGTATTTATAGAAAAGATACAGGGAAGTGGTGGAAAAGAGACTAAAGAAGCTGAGATGCCAGGTTAGGAGCAATAACATTGCAGATTCTTCTTTGGATGTTATCAAGAATCTCTAAATGCATAATTTAATGAATGACAAGTTCAAGAGATTTTAAGATTGTAGATGTATTGATTATATCTTTTATAATAATATAATATTGTAATATACTGGTGCTATGATTTTTCAAGTTATTGGTAAAGGCAGAGATTGAACCAAATGGCATTAATCAGTGTATAATTTGAAGAGTGCATTTTAGCCTGTATTATATTTTTCAGTTTAATAGCAAAGAAATAGTAGTAAAATACAGCTGAGAGGCCTTCTGTTAAAATACTCATTATTTAAAGAAAATTGAAAGTAATTTCATTAATGTTCTGTATTTTAAACATTTTCTGTTTTTGGTTTATACAGAGCTTGCCTTTTATTAGCATGATTTTTTTAATTAGAAATAATTTAATTTTAGATGGGCATGTATAAAAATATATGCAAACAAGATAAGATATTGAAATCTGTATATCAGAACAGTGGTAGTGAATTAAATGACAAAACAGAAAAAAATAACTCCTATATTATACATTTTGTCCCTCAAAAGGACTTTTTCAGACTAGGAAAGGTTTTTATTGATAGTCATATTATATATAAATATAAGTATGAAATAATGCACAATGTGATGTTGTGGTAATAAAAGTGCTTGATGCAAAGTAACAGCTAAAATTTTACAATGATCAGTTTTCAATACATCCCCGAAGATTGCTGTATGCCATTGTTCCAAACAATAAAAAAAGATGTATATTTATTACTTAACATTAAGAAGAGACAGTTGAAATTTCTAAAGCACATAATGAGGAAAGAAGGCTTGGACAATTTGATACTCACAAGACAGATTGAAGGCAAGAGAGAGAGAGAGAGAGAAAGAAAAAACAACTCATAACCTACCGAGAGAGCTTGAGTAAATGGATGGTGGAGCAGGGTTTGGGAGAGATAACAAAAACAAAAAGACAAAATTTATTAAGAGTTCCAAGTGAAAGAAAATTGTGGAGACTATGATTACCAATGTCCTGAAGAGACCTGGAAAATAGAAGAGGTGTGTGTGTGTATATATATATATATATATATATATATATATATATATAATTATTTATTTAAAAATTTTTTAACATAAATATGTTATAAAATCACTACAAAAATAGCCATTTTGTTTCAACACCTCCGGTGTCTTATCAAGTGATGATGTTGAATACATATATATATATATATATATATATATATATATACTGGACTTTTTCAACATGAGGTTCTTAGAACTGAAACAGCAAGACTATTTGTATGTATCATTTGATCATAGTGGTGACAGTTTTTGAAGAACCAACCAAACTTTTTTCAGAAGAACTGGTGGACCAAATGACCCTCCTGAGGTTTTGAATTCAGTGTGTTCCTTCTTCTAAACTGGTTGACAACCAAGGCAATGAGGCCCAGTATGTCCTACTGTTTTCCCATAGCTGTTAGGAAAAGTGATAGATTTATACCTTTCCAAAGGGTATTTTTGAGCAAATGAATGTAACAAATTCAACTGGATTTCAAACTTGGCTCTCCATTTTCTCAATTCAATCCACTATCCATTACAACACTGCCTTGTATACCCTTCTGCAAATTAATTGAAACAAAACAAATATTTTCATTATTAATTACCATTCCACGAAGTCGTTCCTTGTAGATTGACCACAGATTCTTGTTTGGATTTAAATCAGGAGAGTTTCCAGACCAGTATAGTACTTTGATTTGCTTACTAGTAAGGCTTGTGAGTGTGTTTGTGCAGTGTTCCAAATTTTTGTACGCTTACTTGGTGTAACATCCATTACAGGACAACTAATCAACAGTCAAGACAATAGTGTCTGAGCATGATAGAAATCTGATGCAATCACGGATGACACAATATTTTTCAAAGCCAAACAAATTACATCACACACCTTGAAAATAGATTCATATTACTGCACATCACTGCAAATGACCTTATCTGAGGAAAAATTAGAAATCGATTACACCCTGTCACTCCATTGTGTCTAAAACTGACTGTATGGTGAATGAAAGGAAAGTAAAGCAGTTGTTTCAATTAATTTGCACAAGGATAGATATATATAATATATATACTTGTATTATTTGAGCTGTATCCATTACAGCCTCATATATATATATATATATATATATGTGTGTGTGTGTGTGTATATATATATATATATATATGTGTGTGTGTGTGTATATATATATATATATGTGTGTGTGTGTGTGTGTGTATATATATATATATGTGTGTGTGTATATATATATATATATATATATATATATATATATATATGTATTATTCGATCTGGGATAATGAAAAAAAATACAACAAATAATGCAATATAAAATTGTAACCAAAGTTTCTTGTATTTCTTCCTCCACTCTACAATACATGTATGAGTTCATTGATAAAACCATAATTAATCTGAAGATGTCATTTTGGAGGATAAGATTCATAATGTTGGAGTTTTTTCCAGTTTGTTAATGAATTGTCTGCAAATATATGCATATATGCTTCCAGTTATGGGTAAAATAGCCAGATGGACTGGGTCCTATAGCCCTGGGTGAAAACCAGTCTAGGAGATGAAAAATTCTGGATTCAAACCAGCTGGGAGAGGGTGAGACTCTGTCAGACTTGCTTTCCCTGGAAATACCACTACTGCAATGGCTGTAATACTTCATACTGCAATGACTGCAATATACCGTGCTGCAATGACTGCAGTGCCTATAAGACCCTAATGGGATACTGGAATTTTTTTATAAGCATCTTTATGCACAATAACAAAGTGCTTTATTATTTGTATTTTTCATTTTAATATCACACTTTCTTGATTACAGCTTTCATCTTTTATGTACCATGTCCTTTCAGAGTGTAGGCAATCGTGGTTCTCCAAATCTTCCTATTTTTTGTTGCTCTAAGTAACTTTTGAGCTTAGCTACCAATTCTGTTCAAACTTGTTAAGTAGGTTACTTGTTGATTCCCTACCATCTTAACTATTATCCTGTGACTGTTATATTCTCCAGTCCCTCTTTCTTCATTATGTGTCCCAGAAATTTCAACTGTCTCATTTTAATTGTAAGTTTTCTTGTTGCACCTGTTTTCCTTAAAACTTCCTCATTGCTCACATATTCTCAGCATTTGTTGATAAAACTGCATTTTTGTCATTTCAAAATTCTTGTTTATCTGTGAAAAGATTGTCCAGTATTTTCTCGTATTGGAGATCAGACATTACACAAGTTATAGAATAATAGACTTCTGTTTTTTTTTTGCTATTATTAATTATTACTTATATGTTAATTATTAATTATTCTGAGTGATTTGTACGTAAAAAAATTGATAATTTAAGTTGTTCATATAAATGAACAGTAGAAAAGTTTTTTTTCGTTTCTTTTTGCCTTGCTATAGAAAAATCAAAATTGTGTTTGTTGCTAAAAGACTCACTTAGATGTCAGGGTGCTAAATCATGATATTCATATTCAAGCCTTGATGTGAACAACTATAGACATTATCTAGTACAGAAATGAAATCCCATGTGGGATTTACCACCACAATATTGACCAAGGCCTTTCCAGAAAATTGGATTTGTGCATTCCTTTCCTTCAGACAACACTGGTCAGAGTTGAAAGTGTTGATATCACGGCTACAATTTGTATGCATCCAAGTGACCCTGAGGTGTAGAGGCCAGCTGCAGAAGTAACAGAAGAACGATGCTGGTGCCCATGCCTCATCACCTGTCACAAGTGATCTATCTCACTTGTTCCTGACACTGTGGTTGGGTGGGCTCTTTCCAAGTTTGCTTATAAATAGTAAGTATCTTACTAACCACCTCCACTCCACTGCTTTTTTCAACTATGGACACAAACTATTTTTCTCCCACCCAAGGTCCTAACTTGCCATGCTCTTTACAAGATTCTTTGATTTTTTTAATTTCCTTCATCAGCTGTTTGTAATCTTTTTGTTATTTTTTTTTTTTTTGGTTCTTTTCAACTGGATTCACATTTTTGTTATACGTTTTTTTTTGTTAACAATCTATAAAAATATGATCTTCCTGAATGTTATGAAGATATAATCATCAGGTCCATGACCAAGTATGATCGTAGAGCTGCTCTGTAGATGATCACCTGATCAGTTCGTGCCACATATCTGCATTGAATGCCAGAGACACATTCGCTCATCTGTTGCATGTCTGAGGCAAGTAAACCTGGTGAATCCCATCCCTCTCCAAATACAAACCACAGCTGAATTCCTTCAACATGAAAGACTTGCCTTAGTCACTAACTTGGAGCCATTGATTCCATCAGAGTGAACTCTGCCCTAGTTGTTGAGTTCAGTTTAGGAAGGCCTTCACCCAGAGATCCTGTGTCATCACTGCAACATAGTCTATCCCATTGGGCTAAATGACCATTGACTCTACAAGAATGTTCATCCATTCTTTGTGCTTTTTTTTTGTTCCCTCAATATAAAGCCAAACAGCCACTCAAGATAGAGGGTTACTGAATTAGATTGTTGAAAGTAGATAATGGTTGACCTGAGACTTGAAGTGGTTCGGACTGTAGTGATTAAAGAAGCATCCCTGTAGGAGTTTGTTCCACAAATATCAGTTTTTGGGAAGAAGCTGTCCAAATAGAATTTCCTTCTTACCAATCCTTGCTCTTGCTGAGTGTATCGCCACCTTCCTTAACAGCAAAAAACCTGATGGGTGATTGATTTAGTCAGTGATGACTCAAGCATGTAGCAGGGCATATTGGGTTACATGGTACCAGCAGATCATGCATAATGTGACGTTTGAAGATGTAAACTGTAGCAAAGACATATTTTTATTATTATACTGATTTCACAATAAAAATCCTGTCATCAGTTGTATTAGTAAAAATAGTAATATTTATAAAATGATCTTGGTTGTTAGCAAAAGGAACAGCCCAAGATGTAGACTATGAATTGGAGACAACAAAATCAAACTAGTACAAAAATTTAAACACCTAGGAAGTGTTTTAACAGAGGACAGAAAATGCAATGCCGAAATCTGAAGGCACATTGGGATGACAAAAGATGCCTTTCAAAAGCTAAGCAACAGAAATGGGAAAATTTCATTAGAAATAAAGAAAAGTATACTAGACTCTTATGTCATATTGAATGCTGGACAATCTCATCACAGATGAAGAGACTTGAAGCAACAGAGATGTGTTTCTCCAGAAGGATGTTGAGAAAACCATAGACTGAACATGTGAGTAACGATTAAATTGTAAGGAAAATGGAAGCTAAAAGGACACTTACATTCAGAAAGAAATAGTTGAAATTTCTAAGGCAGATTATGAGGAAAGAGGACTTAGAAAATTTGACATACAGAAGTCAAACTGAACAGAGGAAAGCAACACATAACTTATCTAACGAGCTTGTGTAAATGGTTAACAAAACAGGGATAAGGAAAGATAGCAAAAAGGCAAACTTTACTGAGAGCTACAAAGGACAGGAAAGAAACTGTGGAGAGCCATGATTGTTCACATTGAAGAGACACAGCACAAATGAAGAAGATGATCTTTATTCATATGGTCAGATTTTAGAAAGTGGTGAAAACCAAGAAGTTTTTACACCTTCTACTAAATTAAAATATGTACATGTATTCAAAATATGAAACTGGATAAAACATGTGCTTTTTTTCTTCAGTTTAGACCATTTTGCCAATAAGAGAGAAAATAAAACTGAATAATCATAGGGTAACACGGCTGGTTATATGTGACCAGTAACACTGATCAACTTTGCCAGTGAAGTGTTTGGGTCGAGAGCAGCATACTAAATATTACTATTGTAGACCTTTCATTAGTATGACAGCATTCTGTTTCAGTGATGTTTTCCCCATGGAACTTCTTGACAACACTATTGACACCTTCCAGCCTCTGATATTATTCACGTATAACCTTGTTTATTGCTGTGGCATCAACTTGAACTTTCTGATGATGTTGAGGAGGTAACACCAAGTTTTTAGAGATATTTGCTCCAACCCACACACACTGTCTCTGTTTGAAATAAGCACTATTGGTAGAGACCTTTGTCATTCATTGGCTTGGGCCAGCATTTAGCCTGTTTAAGCAAAATTTGACAGCACTTAAGTGAATGATGTTGTGTTGATTTATTCTTGTACTTTTAGCTGACTGGGACTTCAATCAAAATCTTGATAAATAGATTGAGATGTTGCAAATTGGATTCATATATTTCTACGTTATGGGAGTGCTCTGTTGATAAGTTGGCTGATGTCCATGAAAAGCTTGAAGGCATTTATGCCTCTGTGTTTAACAATTCTAAATCAGGCAGATTTTTTTTTATTTAGTTTGGCTAGCATAGGTAAATATATATATATATATATATATATATAAAAATCTCTCTTAATCTTGGTGCTTTGACTTGGCTATCATCAATATCATTATTTTCAAGGTCCTTTAAAGAATTATTGAAATTAATTAATCAGCCCTTCATATTTTTATATATTCAAGGCTAAGAACATTCTTTGTGATTTTATCAAAATCCCTGTTATGTATATCAGCTCTACTGATGATTAAAAATGATTGAAATGTGTATTTTCAACCGTGTGGACTAGCATTTTAGAATCACAAAGAAAGAACTGTACCAAATAGCAGGAACCACATCAGTTGAGAACTTTCAGCAACAACAACAACTATAATGGATATCACATTGTAGCATGTAGAGAAAATAATGATATAATCAAGACGTTGACATTTCACAACACTTGAAATAAAAGGTTAAGAAGGATACCCCCCCTCCCCAATCAATACTTGAAAGACTGACATTGGGAAACCTATTTTCCCAAAAAATTGTTTTACTAGAAAGATTTTATAAATTTTAATCTAAAGTGGCACTGGCTGCTTGGTCAATGAATGCTGAATGTTTCCTTACAAGGAAATGGCTAATTTACCATTATCATAGAAAACACTAATGAAAATACATTTTTTTGCACATATGTTATATTACTGATAAAATCTAGTAGTTTTGGGCTAGTTGTCTACCACAATTAGGGTTGTAGACGGTTTGTAGAAGGCTTTTTGTGGAAAATGTATTTGTTGAGTATGCCTCAATTCTTATTTAAACTTAGAGTGTGTGCATTTATTTTAAAAATGTATTTTAACTTAGAGTTTTGGTGTTCTTATTGGCATTTAAATGAAAATGCTAAAAGGATGCATCTAAACATAATCGGTACAGTGGTTCATTTGGAATGTGCAGCTACAGTGAAATTAATGTTGTCTTTGATGGTTTTCATATAGTTATTAAACCAAAAATGTTTCATTGATATAATCTTGTTTGCAAGTGTTGCAAAAAAGTAAATATATTACATTTGAACTGTCACAAGTCATTGATGAAGTCAGATTGTATGCATATCAGTTGGTATAAAAATATTATCAGTGATAATACATTTACAAACTTGGCATCAGGATTTATTACACATTATATGTGAGTGATTTTTGTAGTTTAGATGATCTAAGGTATAATTGTAGATTAGGTTACCTTCTATTGAGTGGGGTTTCATGAAATATCTTATCAATTGTGAGGTCACGTTTTATGTACTGGAAATTTTTTAGTAAGATATGAGTTCATGAATGTTGTAATTAAAATCAAAAACCATGGGAATTCCGGGATTTTTCTTATTTGTTTCATAGTTCCAAAGAGTATCTCTATTGTGTTTCGAAGCCTTAGTGATTGATTTTTTGATAGTTTTAAGGAGATAATTTCTATTGAGAAAGTGATTGATTAGTTTCTCTATGTGTTTCTTGTAATCCCCAGTGTCAGAACAGATACGTTTTATGTGTAAACACTGGATATAGATTATCGATTTAAGTTGCTAGGGTGGCAGATGCTAAAATTTAGTTAGCAATGACTATCTGTAGGTTTAGTGCGTAGTGATATGAAGATGTGGTTCTTGTTTAGACATACAAATACATCCAGAAATGGAATCGAAGTAGCTGAATATTCCACTGCAAATTTGATGGTGCTGTGAATAATTGTTGATGTATTTTTTGAACCCATGCAGAGTGTTTTATATTTATATTTAGTTGCCAGAAGACTGGGAGAGCCTGAAACTTGAGTAGCAACTTGAGCTACCTTTCATTGAGTGCTGATTCAGTGAAATGTTTTTTGCTCTAGCTAGATAGTTTAGGCATTGAGCACTTTACTGTGTAGGTTGGTGTTTGCTTTTTTTTTCTTTTTTCTTTCCTTATTTGGGATTTTGTTCTTGCCCAAGGTATTAGGTCATCTTCTCCTTATTATGATGATGATGATGACGATGGTGATGTTGGTGATGGTGTCTCAGTCATAAAAGCAAAATTTGAACCATCAACCCCAAAGAGTGTCATTATAACATTATTTATGTGCTATTTATCTGCAGGGCATATACAGTCTTGACTCTCTACAACTTTCTGTCTTTTATTGTACTAAGTAACTAAGTAACTTTTCACCTTCACCACCTCTCTTTGTCCTTCTACCACCCATCCACATGAATTTACCAAGTCAGTTAATTGCTGTTTCTTCCCTGCTTGCTTTCACTATGCATTGTGAATGTTAGATTCTCTAGGCATTCTTTCCTAATTATTTATTCCAACAGATTTAAACTCTTTCTTTCTGACTGTAAGTATAAGCATTCATTTTAGTTCCCATTTTCATTAAAAATTCCTTTTGCTCAAAGGTTCAATCCATGGCATTCTTAGCATTTCTATCACTTCAATTTTCATCTACATCTGTGAAGAGACTGTCCAGCATTCACTGCCATCTTGGACATCAGATATTACATAGCAGTTCAGGACAATTTTCTTTCTAACAATGTTTTCCAATGTCTTAATCTAAATAAATAAACAACAAATTCTGTGTGTCTGTCTATGTTTAGGACACCCCTCTAACTCAGGCCACACTTGCTCTGCATAGACATATACTTTTTTGGAATTAGGATGATCTGGGGATTGCAAATCTGCCCTTCCAGATGAGGAAGGAACAGTTAAAAATTCAAATTTTAAAATCACTTAAAAAAATTAGTCATTTTAAAAGTTTTAATTTATATGAGCTTGAGGTAACACAAAAACTTTGAGAATTAAATTTTTTTTATTTTAAATTCTGTTCAAAATATCTCCAAAATGTTGTGAATTGAGGAAATCAATTTTATTTTTTTCAAAATGTCAAGGAATCAGAGTTAAAGTGCAAGATTTTTGAAGTTCCACAGAGTTTGTGATTTGGAGAACTCAACTCAATTGAGATTTCACAGAGTTTGTGATTTGAAGAACTCAACTCAATTGAGATTTCACAGAGTTTGTGATTTGAAGAACTCAACTCAGTTGAGATTTCACAGAGTTTGTGATTTGAAGAACTCAACTCAATTGAGATTTCACAGAGTTTGTGATTTGAAGAACTCAACTCAATTAAGATTTCACAGAGTTTTGTGATTTGAAGAACTCAACTCAATTGAGATTTCACAGAGTTTTGTGATTTGAAGAACTCAACTCAATTGAATTTCACAGAGTTTGTGATTTGAAGAACTCAACTCAATTGAGATTTCACAGAGTTTTGATTTGAAGAATTCAAGAACAGAGTTTGTGATTTGAAGAACTCAACTCAATTGAAGTTCCACAGAGTTTTGTGATTTGAAGAACTCAACTCAATTGAAGTTCCACAGAGTTTGTGATTTGAAGAACTCAACTCAATTGAATTTCCACAGAGTTTGTGATTTGAAGAACTCAACTCAATTGAGATTTCACAGAGTTTGTGATTTGAAGAACTCAACTCAAGTTTGTGATTTGAAGAACTCAATTCCACAGAGTTTGTGATTTGAAGAACTCAACTCAATTGAAGTTCCACAGAGTTTGTGATTTGAAGAACTCAACTCAATTGAGATTTTCACAGAGTTTGTGATTTGAAGAACTCAACTCAATTGAAGTTCCACAGAGTTTGTGATTTGAAGAACTCAACTCAATTGAAGTTCCACAGAGTTTGTGATTTGAAGAACTCAACTCAATTGAAGTTCCACAGAGTTTGTGATTTGAAGAACTCAACTCAATTGAAGTTCCACAGAGTTTGTGATTTGAAGAACTTCAATTGAGATTTCACAGAGTTTTGATTTGAAGAACTCAACTCAATTGAAGTTCCACAGAGTTTGTGATTTGAAGAACTCAACTCAATTGAGATTTCACAGAGTTTGTGATTTGAAGAACTCAACTCAATTGAAGTTCCACAGAGTTTGTGATTTGAAGAACTCAACTCAATTGAAGTTCCACAGAGTTTGTGATTTGAAGAACTCAACTCAATTGAAGTTCCACAGAGTTTGTGATTTGAAGAACTCAACTCAATTGAAGTTCCACAGAGTTTGTGATTTGAAGAACTCAACTCAATTGAAGTTCCACAGAGTTTGTGATTTGAAGAACTCAACTCAATTGAAGTTCCACAGAGTTTGTGATTTGAAGAAATCAACTCAATTGAGATTTCACAGAGTTTGTGATTTGAAGAACTCAACTCAATTGAAGTTCCACAGAGTTTGTGATTTGAAGAACTCAACTCAATTGAGATTTCACAGAGTTTGTGATTTGAAGAACTCAACTCAATTGAAGTTCCACAGAGTTTGTGATTTGAAGAACTCAACTCAATTGAAGTTCCACAGAGTTTGTGATTTGAAGAACTCAACTCAATTGAGTTCCACAGAGTTTGTGATTTGAAGAACTCAACTCAATTGAAGTTCCACAGAGTTTGTGATTTGAAGAACTCAACTCAATTGAGATTTCACAGAGTTTGTGATTTGAAGAACTCAACTCAATTTGAAGTTCCACAGAGTTTGTGATTTGAAGAACTCAACTCAATTGAGATTTCACAGAGTTTGTGATTTGAAGAACTCAACTCAATTGAAGTTCCACAGAGTTTGTGATTTGAAGAACTTAACTCAATTGAAGTTCCGCAGAGTTTGTGATTTGAAGAACTCGACTCAATTGAAGTTCCACAGAGTTTGTGATTTGAAGAACTCGACTCAATTGAAGTTCCACAGAGTTTGTGATTTGAAGAACTCGACTCAATTGAAGTTCCACAGAGTTTGTGATTTGAAGAACTCGACTCAATTGAGTTCCACAGAGTTTGTGATTTGAAGAAATCAACTCAATTGAGATTTCACAGAGTTTGTGATTTGAAGAACTCAACTCAATTGAAGTTCCACAGAGTTTGTGATTTGAAGAACTCAACTCAATTGAGATTTCACAGAGTTTTGATTTGAAGAACTCAACTCAATTGAAGTTCCACAGAGTTTGTGATTTGAAGAACTCAACTCAATTGAAGTTCCACAGAGTTTGTGATTTGAAGAACTCAACTCAATTGAAGTTCCACAGAGTTTGTGATTTGAAGAACTCAACTCAATTGAGTTCCACAGAGTTTGTGATTTGAAGAACTCAACTCAATTGAGATTTCACAGAGTTTGTGATTTGAAGAACTCAACTCAATTGAAGTTCCACAGAGTTTGTGATTTGAAGAACTCAACAGAGTTTGTGATTTGAAGAACTCAACTCAATTGAAGTTCCACAGAGTTTGTGATTTGAAGAACTCAACTCAATTGAAGTTCCACAGAGTTTGTGATTTGAAGAACTCAACTCAATTGAAGTTCCACAGAGTTTGTGATTTGAAGAACTCAACTCAATTGAAGTTCCACAGAGTTTGTGATTTGAAGAACTCAACTCAATTGAGATTTCACAGAGTTTGTGATTTGAAGAACTCAACTCAATTGAGATTTCACAGAGTTTGTGATTTGAAGAACTCAACTCAATTGAAGTTCCACAGAGTTTGTGATTTGAAGAACTCAACTCAATTGAGATTTCACAGAGTTTGTGATTTGAAGAACTCAACTCAATTGAAGTTCCACAGAGTTTGTGATTTGAAGAACTCAACTCAATTGAGATTTCACAGAGTTTGTGATTTGAAGAACTCAACTCAATTGAAGTTCCACAGAGTTTGTGATTTGAAGAACTTAACTCAATTGAAGTTCCACAGAGTTTGTGATTTGAAGAACTCAACTCAATTGAAGTTCCACAGAGTTTGTGATTTGAAGAACTCAACTCAATTGAAGTTCCACAGAGTTTGTGATTTGAAGAACTCAACTCAATTGAAGTTCCACAGAGTTTGTGATTTGAAGAACTCAACTCAATTGAAGTTCCACAGAGTTTGTGATTTGAAGAAATCAACTCAATTGAGATTTCACAGAGTTTGTGATTTGAAGAACTCAACTCAATTGAAGTTCCACAGAGTTTGTGATTTGAAGAACTCAACTCAATTGAGATTTCACAGAGTTTGTGATTTGAAGAACTCAACTCAATTGAAGTTCCACAGAGTTTGTGATTTGAAGAACTCAACTCAATTGAAGTTCCACAGAGTTTGTGATTTGAAGAACTCAACTCAATTGAAGTTCCACAGAGTTTGTGATTTGAAGAACTCAACTCAATTGAAGTTCCACAGAGTTTGTGATTTGAAGAACTCAACTCAATTGAGATTTCACAGAGTTTGTGATTTGAAGAACTTCAATTGAAGTTCCACAGAGTTTGTGATTTTCAACTCAATTGAGATTTCACAGAGTTTGTGATTTGAAGAACTCAACTCAATTGAAGTTCCACAGAGTTTGTGATTTGAAGAACTCAACTCAATTGAAGTTCCACAGAGTTTGTGATTTGAAGAAATCAACTCAATTGAAGTTCCACAGAGTTTGTGATTTGAAGAACTCAACTCAATTGAAGTTCCACAGAGTTTGTGATTTGAAGAACTCAACTCAATTGAGATTTCACAGAGTTTGTGATTTGAAGAACTCAACTCAATTGAGATTTCACAGAGTTTGTGATTTGAAGAACTCAACTCAATTGAAGTTCCACAGAGTTTGTGATTTGAAGAACTCAACTCAATTGAAGTTCCACAGAGTTTGTGATTTGAAGAACTCAACTCAATTGAAGTTCCACAGAGTTTGTGATTTGAAGAACTCAACTCAATTGAGATTTCACAGAGTTTGTGATTTGAAGAACTCAACTCAATTGAAGTTCCACAGAGTTTGTGATTTGAAGAACTCAACTCAATTGAGATTTCACAGAGTTTGTGATTTGAAGAACTCAACTCAATTGAAGTTCCACAGAGTTTGTGATTTGAAGAACTCAACTCAATTGAGATTTCACAGAGTTTGTGATTTGAAGAACTCAACTCAATTGAATTCCACAGAGTTTGTGATTTGAAGAACTTCAATTGAGATTTCACAGAGTTTGTGATTTGAAGAACTCAACTCAATTTGAAGTTCCACAGAGTTTGTGATTTGAAGAACTCAACTCAATTGAAGTTCCACAGAGTTTGTGATTTGAAGAACTCAACTCAATTGAAGTTCCACAGAGTTTGTGATTTTGAAGAACTCAACTCAATTGAAGTTTGTGATTTGAAGAACTCAACTCAATTGAGATTTCACAGAGTTTGTGATTTGAAGAACTCAACTCAATTGAAGTTCCACAGAGTTTGTGATTTGAAGAACTCAACTCAATTGAGATTTCACAGAGTTTGTGATTTGAAGAACTCAACTCAATTGAAGTTCCACAGAGTTTGTGATTTGAAGAAATCAACTCAATTGAGATTTCAGAGTTTGTGATTTGAAGAACTCAACTCAATTGAAGTTCCACAGAGTTTGTGATTTGAAGAAATCAACTCAATTGAGATTTCACAGAGTTTGTGATTTGAAGAACTCAACTCAATTGAAGTTCCACAGAGTTTGTGATTTGAAGAACTTCAATTGAGATTTCACAGAGTTTGTGATTTGAAGAACTCAACTCAATTGAAGTTCCACAGAGTTTGTGATTTGAAGAACTCAACTCAATTGAGATTTCACAGAGTTTGTGATTTGAAGAACTCAACTCAATTGAAGTTCCACAGAGTTTGTGATTTGAAGAACTCAACTCAATTGAACTTCCACAGAGTTTGTGATTTGAAGAACTCAACTCAATTGAAGTTCCACAGAGTTTGTGATTTGAAGAACTCAATTGGTCTTTTGGCTTGAATTCGACTTATAGTCCAAATCAGAGTTAAAGTGAGGTTTCAAAGTTCCATGGTGTGAATTGAGGAATTTAAAGTTATTTCTTCAAAATTATCATTGCTCTTTACTAAGCTAGACCAGAAGTCCTTTTACTTTTTGGCTCAACTAGCTTTTAAAATCTGCACTGAGTGTGATTTTTAAACTAGTATTATATATATAGATGCACTTTTAGCTTGCAATATCTATATCCGTGATACCCAAAGAAAAATCCTGCTACTTCTTTTAGGAGTGTCTTGGGGCAAAAGTTAAATAAATTTGGTGAGGAAATTCATTCTTACTCCTCTTCCTAGTTTTGTGTATGCACTGAGCACATTCTTTGTCAGCATACAGGCTGATTGTTCCCAATGAAGGTTATGAATTGCGTGTATATCTTTCCTATGTAAATCAAGCTTTCCTAACATTTTAAGAATGTCTCTGTGTCATATTTTTTTGCAGATGCTTTTGGGTAATCTATGAAACATAGATATTTGTATTTCTGCATTTGTATTGCTCACTCTGGTCGCATTCTGAGCAAGTACTTTACAAATAAATTAGCTCTGAGACTGCTATGACATTTTTCTAACATTTTCTGACACTCTAAAATTGATTTTTAAACCGGAGCATGACTCTTTTTTTTCCCAAATCTTGAACATTTAATAAATGAAACTCTATAAAAATATATGCACCAGAGTAATCATTAATAAATCATGGCAAAAAAAACCTAGTCCTTACCTGACAAATATGTTAACGATAAATGCTTTCTGATTTTCAGTCTGCAATTAAAATAGACTTTTAAACGAAATGATATACCTGTCTATATTTCTGAGATGAGGTATTGTAATTATTTACACTATTTACAATGTTCGGACCGTTGTCCTCATCTTTGTTGCCGTATTTACGACATTTCAACTGTTGTATGCACTGGTCTTCTTCAGGTGATTGGAATTTTGAACTAAAACTTTTATTTCATCCACTAGGGTAGCTTGTTCTGATTCCACGTGCCATGCCTCTTCTAGATATCTCAGAATCATTTATCTCCCTTTTAACGCAGCTCTCCAAGTTTTTGTTCACATCTACTGTAGACAGGTTTTGGATCAAGTCACTAGATTCACGCAATTCTTTTATCCATTGGACCATTTGTCTTTGATGGCATCAGTGTATCAGTTCTTACTCAGAAGTGGTGTCTGCAAAGTGCCAAGCCACTTTTGAAGGACGTCCTGATGTTATATGGAAAACAAATATTTTGTATTTTTCTGATAATCCCTTCACATGGGGTAGGCAGACCAAGGTTGTTTTCTGAGTGTTATTATCCACTTGCACCTTTCTGTCTCAGTTTGTCAGAGCTGCTGCCATGTACCCAGGGTAGTTGTTATATTGTAGAGTACTGCTTATACTGACAATTTCTTGTTCATATGTCTGTGGTTCACCACTTATGACTTTTGCTCAATATTCTAGGCAGCGAATGATTCCTTTCTTTACACATGAGTTGAAGCTGATGTATTGTCCAGCAAATGTTGGCTTACAGTATATGAATGTCTTGAACCCAATAAAAATTCATGCACTGATGTCCTCAAGGCCACATGGCCCAGTGGATAAAAGCGTTGGTTAAATCCAGTGACTTGACCCAAAGAGTTGTGAGTTCAATACCTGAATACAGAAGAGGTGGACAAAAACTTGGTAAGTTGAGTTAAAAGGGAGATAACTGATACCAAGATATGCAGAAGAGGCATGTGGAACTAGAACAATCTACCAGATTGAAGGAAATAAAGGGTTCAGTTCAAAATTCCAATCACCTGAAGAAGACTGGAGCATACAACAGTTGAAACATCATGAATATGGCAAGAAAGATGAGGACAATAGTTCAAACAATGTAAATAGTGTAAATGAAATGACTTCTTTTTATGCTTAATGGAATAATCTTTTTCCAGATGACCACATATTGTCAATAGAATTGTTTTTTTTTAGCGAAGGAGTTACTTTACAAACAACCACAATGGTCAATCGATTAATGTGTCTCTCCATCATTTTGATCAGGTGTATAAATAAAGATTTTCATGAATTAGATATAACAAGCCTCTTTTCTTTTTTTAATCCTTTCAGCCCAAGCAAGGCAGTACTGCCACTAAGACACAAGGAGTTACTGATTGTGAGTAAATATAGGAAGAAAAACATTATTAAGGAGTGAGAATAATAAAAGGAATTAAGAAGACAGTAGATAAAGATTGATATTGCATTTAAATTTTTGAAGGTCAAATTTGGATGGGAAGCATGAACCCAGCAGAGAGTTCCACAGGTGAGAAGTGTTAGAAAAGAAGCTATTAGCCTAGAACTTACAGTTATATCTAGCGAATTCAACCATAAAATAATAAGATTTGTTGCCAATATGGTACTGTGCTTAAATTTATCATCAGAACAATTCACATGAAAGTGTTTATAGAAAAGGTGATGGGAAAGTGACTGAAGCTGAAATGCCAGCTCAGGATGAATAATATTGCAGATTCTTCTTTGGATTTTATCAAGAATCTCTAAATATATAGCAGAGACTCCAGACCATATGTGGCAGCAATATTCTAAGCATCGTAAAATAGTAGACTTATAAATATGTAAGATGGATTCTGGAGAGAAAAATTGTCTAGAATGACACAGTCAATCACCTTTCCTAGCAACAGACCTAGCAATTAATTCAATAGAATTTTTCCATTTCATGTCAGCAGAGAACATTAGGTCAAGAAGGCACAATGAGTCACTCTCCAGGAGATTAGCATCAGCCATACTGATGTTAGTTGGAAAGGGGTCACTGAGACAATTAAAAGAGAACATTTTATTTGGAATTTTTGAGATGTGGAATTATCATTATGATACGTTTTGCTGCTAAGTGATACAAATTATGAAATATGTTACTTGGTAATATGAAATACCCACTAAGCATAGTATACAGAATGAGAATGACCTATCTTGTGGATGGAATAAAGGATTCTGTTCAAAATTATTTATAATTTGTTGCAAAATGAAATCCTTACATTTGTCTTGATAAATTCCATCAGAGGACAAAATGCATTGGCTAAGATAAGTTTTCCTTTTGTCTTTATTCATATTGTCCTTTTACGGATATATAGTTTTAGTTATATCTGACATTTTTAAACACACACACGCATACATTTTTATATATATATATATATATATATATATATAAAGGCCAGTTGTCTTTATGTGTGTCCAGCTAAAACTTAAAAAAAAAAACTACAATAATTTTCGAATAAATAAATAAAATATATATACAGACGCAACCCACCTTTTTGCAAAAAAAGTTATCATATGATTTGTATTTGTGAAGATGTTTTAAAATGAAAAATATGTAATAATTGCATTAGAAGGCATTTTTAGCCATGTAAGCATTTTGGAATTATCAGAATTAAAAAGTAAAAACGAATGGGAATAATTATTATTCCTGTTTGTTCTTACTTTTTAATTCTGCTGATAATTTCAAAATGCTGTATGTATTTTAAAAATTTCTATTTTCTTGAATTTATTTTCATATCTATAGTAAATAAAAGTGTAACTTTAAAAAACAAATATTAAAACAAGAAAGTAAATTTAAAAGAAGAAGAATATTAAATACAATTAACTGAAAAAAGTTGATATTTATTTATTCAAATATTTGAAACAAAAATTGTAAAAACACAACAGAATAAATTCCCATATATAATTTGTGTGGATAATTTTCAGTAGCTTTATTACAGTCAGATATTCCATAAACATATAAGTCATCTTTTTCAATATTTTTAATTGGGTAATTTTTAACTCTCTTTTACCATTTTATTGAAATTAAATTTTTTAAAAGTTTAGATATTAAATTTTAAAAATGAATGAAAAAAACAAATAAATTATTCTAAATATACACAATCTTTTTAAACATGCTGGGGTGGGGATCATAAAAATTTTACTAAAATATTTAATTTTATATAATTTTCTAAAAATTATTCATGCTTTCAAAAGTATTCTGTTTGTAGAATTATTTTTTTTTATTATTAATAAAACTCTTATTAAATTTAAATTTTCCAAAAGTTTTTATGCTTTTATATCATATATAATTTTTTCTATTACAGACATGACATGAATGACGGTTTACAATTTTTTATATATATATATATATATATATATATATATATATATATATATATATATATTTGAATTAACAATATTTTTTCATAAAATCAATCTCAGCCTTTACTTTTTTACATTACTTACTAAAAACAATTCAAGCATAAAATACCTTTTTAATAGGCAATATTAAACCAAATAAATTAATTCAAATGAAGTAATTATTTTCTGATTTAAAGAAAAATAATTACTGGTGTTTATTTGATAAAATACATAAACAATATATTTACTTTAATAAAGAGTGGAATGTCCAACCTATAATTATTTTTTGTTTAAAAAAAAAAAAAAGATTTGTACATAATTCCCTCCAACCATCTGATATGACATTTCACAGTCTCATTTGGAAAAAGGAAGACCTCCAGTCATATTCTTGAGAAATCTAGACCCCTGAGTCTTTGTAATGGCATCAGATTGATTATCAAGACAAGGAATCAGCATGTTATTGTATTTCAACATAGCAATGTAACCTAAGAGGAAGTTATTTCTTCTGAGCAATGCCTGGTATTTCCACTAGTATATATCTATATGGTATTGTAGTTTCTATAGATACATCCGACTAGGTAGTTTCTCTGAAGAATGGTTATATTTAACATTTTAATTTTATCCATAATATAAGTGATTTATTATATGCCTTGCTATTCTAACCAGGTTGTTTTACTATACTCACAATGTTTCAACTATTGCACTATTTGGCTTTCTTCAGCTATCTCTTGTTGTACATGATAACACTCTCAGAAATTTGAACTGAGATCTACAGGCTTCCTTCACTCAAAGCCATTTTTAATCATTGATCTGAGAAAGTGGTTTTATACAGCTGACAGTTTAGATATTTCTGAGTGAATTTGGTGCAATTCATGGCATCCATATGAGAGTCACAATCTGACAAGACTAAGAACCTTATTCAAGAGTTTAATTTAATGTCTTGGTTTGTAGCAGCTCACAGTATTGGGTGAAACTACTTCTAGTACAGCCTATTCTTTTTTCAATTTCTTTATCTCTTATACTAAATTTGTTATAACCAATATGTCACTATACATAGCTGGAGACAGAGAAACTGATAGTTATTGGCAGAGTTTAGAAACAGACGATTACCTACTGCTGAGAATTTGATTAAAGTCTATGTAAGTTGTAATAGTATAATTAAAGTTAGTAGGTTTAACAGGCTCATGTTGTTGCATCTGAAAATAAAACTTGTTTCAAAATCCACTCTTGTAAGAAAATTACAAATTGTAAACTACAGCCTTTGCTGTTAGTTTACTGTAGATCTATCATCTGCACTTGGGGAATTACCCAGTAACAAAGTTAACATCTATATATAAAATCCTGTGACTTCCATTAGTCTGTCTGTTTTGTCACACCCTCTAAAATAGCTATACATTGACCAATTAAACCGAAATTTGGGGGGGAGTTTAAACCAGTAAGGGAGTACAAAGTACAGTTAATTTTACTCATGTACACAACTTAGTACAATAAATTTTCATTAATCTTTTGGAAAAATTAAAAATTTTATTATCGAACATACAAAATATTCTCACTATTTTAAAAACAACTTAATAATTAAAATGACAAATACTTATTTTTAAAAAATGCAATATTGTATTTTGCATATCTTTTCTTTAAGTTGCTATATACAAGAATCCATTTTCCAGTTTGCCCTGCATTTGTGAGAACTATAAACAAATAACAAGCCAAAATGCTTCAAAAAAGTTGGAATTTGGTTCCAGGAAGAAATATTTACATATGGTCAATTGTATGTTGCATACTCAAGAGTAAGAAATCCTAAGAATTTATCCTTCTTTGTTAAAGAGGAAAAAAAGAAATTTTCTTAAAAAATATTGTTTACCATGACATCCTATAAAATTAAATTAAAGAAATTATTAAACTGCAAAGTAGGGTTTTTGTCATAATATTTTTGCAAACAAAGCATATTCAGATTGTTTTGCAAAACTGAACAAAATGTAGAGTTTATAAATCACAACAAAAATGTTAGCGATAACTTCAAAAATACTAACTACTGTGAGGATTACAATACATTATTAAAAGTTATTAAAATTTCTGTCTGAGGAATTATTGTTATTTACACTATTTACTTGCAGACTGTTTTCCTCATCTTTATTGTTGTTTTCACAACATTTTATCCATTGTGCCTTCCATCATTATTAAAAACAAGATCTGATTGAGATATCCTTATATATGGACAGTAGAACGAGAACAGTTTAAAGCCATAGATTACAAAAAGGATTCCGTTCAGAATTCCCTGAAGTTTACCCGGATCGGCATATATCTGATAAAGACCTGAGGACACAATGGCTGAAATGTGATAACAACAACAAAGTTGAAGACAATAATCTGCATGTAAATGGTGTAAATTAATATTAATATGTTTATCAGCCCTCACTTTGAGTTGAAAGTTGAGTCATTGAGTCAAAACTAGTCTCAAGGCTCAAGACTCCAGAATCATCCTATAATAAAAATGGCTGCTAGTGGCAATTACTGGTATCAAGAAGATGACATGATTGATGTTAAAGGTGAATTCAGGGATTGTCCATTGATTTTTCTCTGCTAAACAAAGAACCATCAATAGATTCTCTTCTGTATTTGATAAATTAAACAAAGACCATTTGTCCTTGTTTTGAATATTGCTGCGACATATGGTCTGGTGCTCCTGCTATATATTTTAAAATTTCTTGATAAAATCCATGGAAGAATCTACAATGTTATTGCTCCTGACCTGGTGCCTTGGCTTCAATCATATTCCCATCACCATAATGTAGTTTACTTGTGTCTTTTCTATAAGTACTTTCATGGTGATAGTTCTGATGAACTCTCCTCTATTATTCCTCACTCCTAACAGATGAATTGTGCATATGGAAGCTGGTTCGGACTTCATAGAGACTTTGAGGTATTATGGTGACTGCAGTAAGAATGCTAAGTAAGAATGTGCTGTTTTGCTGTAAGCAATTCTGTGGTATGTTTGGGTCAGTAATCATGGCTAGCTAAGATAAGACAGACCGAAGATTAGCCTTCTCTCATCACCACTTTAGAACCATAACTTCTATGTTAACAGTTTCTTCTATTGCACTTCTCAATTGTGGAACACTGGCTCCTTGCTTCCCTGTCAGCTTTGATCTTTAAAAATTTAAATGCAATGGAGTTTGTTCCACAAAGCAGCAGCTCTTATGAAGAAGCTGCCTGCATGGAACGTAGTTTTTACTAATCAAATACAAAAGAGAATGAGTATGATTCATCTTTGTGTACTAATTTAGTAATACTAGTTTTATATGTGATTAGGAAATAGTCTTAATGAATAAAATTGAACTTTATTCTGAGAGCCTCGCCATGTGTATTGTACCCTTTATTGCAGCACCACCAAACATTTGTTTTCATTTTTAGGACTTTATATTAGTTTCACTAGATAAATACAAAACTACTTCAAATACTGCTCAGAGTCAAGCAAAATTTAATTATCCTAGTTAAGAAAAGCATATCTTTTGTTTGAATCCCTTGAAATCAGTATCTGCTGATTTTATTTTTGTATTTTTTTACATCAGTGTTTCCCAATACAAGGCCCAAGAGCCACTTAAGGTAGATGGTTACTGTGTGGTGTTGTATGAGCATAAGAAAAGACAAGAAGAGAAATTCATAGGGTTATATACAAAAAATAATGGTTAACACTAATCTTGAAGAGGTCAGTATTAGTGATCTGGAAAACATTCATTTGGGAGTCTGTTTCACAAAGCAACCATTCTTGGGAAGAATTTCCCTGAGTGAAATCTGCTTCTTACTATTGGAATATTAAGTGAATGAATATGATTCAGCCATGTGTAATAATTTGGTAATAATAATTTTATCAGTGTACATAGTCTTAATGAATAAAATTGAATTTCATTCTGTGCAACTCCTTTATTGCAGCACCAACAAACAGTTTTTTCATTTTTAGGACTTTATATTAGTTTCACTAGATGGATACAAAACTACTGCAAAGCCTGGCATGCTTTAAAATGCTCAGTTAGAGTGAAGCAGAATTTAATTACCCTAGTTAAGAAAAGCACATCTCTTGTTTGAATCCCTTGAAGTCAGTATCTGCTAATTTTATTTTTGTATTTTCTTACACCAATGTTTGATCAATACAAGGCCCAAGAGCCTCTCATGGTAGAAGATTTCTGTGTGGTGCGATATTAGCATAAGAAAAGGCAAGAAGTGAAGCCTCACTAAATGCATACAAAAAAGATATAAAAAGTGTACAGAAATGTTGATGATGTATGTTGTCTTAACTCTCATCAAGCAGATTAATTATTTAAGCTTGAAAAGAGAAACAGTTAAAATTTTAACGTTTTTCTTGAGCCCATATTTTCATTAGTACTTAATATTTCTCTACAATAAAAAAAGCCTGAATGTATGAAATATATTTGACTGATATTGCATCATGTGATTATTACTTATCCTTTTGTTATTGTTTTCCCAAATTTCAGTTTATACCTGCTCAGCCCATCTAGTGACAGTCATTTATTGCCAAGGCCAGTGACCATGCCAAATTTGGTAAGTCTTGAAGAAAGTCTCTTAATTAAGTTAAAATGTCCAGAGGTTTGTTGACTATTTACACAGCAATAATCTGTCAAATTGCCAACGTGTGGCCAAAGATCTACAACCATAATTGATAATTTCTCGCAACTTGGAACAAAATAAATGACCATCTTGAGCTGTAAAGTTTATAATGTCACAACACAGATAAACACAACTTTATTAGAATCAACATGACGCTGCCAGATTGTTGGCAATTAATTTATTTCCATCATGATAAAAACTGAAGTTATTAGAGTTGAAAAACTGTTAGAAAGTGTCTTTGACCTGGTTTACATTCATGTACACCTGTCGACGTATATAAGCATCTAAGATGTGGAAAATTTGTTAATCAATAGGAGATAAGTCCAGTAAATAGGGAGGGCATTGTTTTTTTTTTTTTTTGCCAAAATGGTTTTTGAAGCATAAATTCTTGCATTATCCTGCAGTTGGTTAAGTCTATGTTCACACACTTCTCGCCAAAATGTTTGCAACTTTTGATGCATCAATTCTAAATACTAGTGATATCCTTTTGTATTCATGGCCAGACGTGGTTGCAAGTGGCTGTAATGAATTATTCCAACTGAACACTATCAAACAAGCGGATGTTTTCAGAGTGAAGATTTAATTTTCGGAAGTTTCATCAGAGAACAAGTTTATCAATCCTAAGTAATTCTGTGAAGTTCAGCAAATAACAAACTATTCAAGCTGCTGGTCATCAGACAAATCATGTTATGCCCACTTCTGCCTTTTCTTCACTTTGCTAATCTTAGCAGATGTCTTCCTATTGTTGTATGGACCACCCGCAGGTTTCCAACCAGGGCCTGAATGTTTGTTTCTGGATAAATCTCTACAGCTGCCCTCAATTCTCTATTTTTGAGTGATGACTTCTGACCACATTTAGGTCCAGCTTGGAAATCCAAATCACCAGAAGTGAATTTTTGGAACCAATGATACGCAGTCCTTTCTGAAACTGACTCTCGCTTTCAAATACTGTTAATATTATGGGCAGCTTTGGCAATTTAATTGTCGAGTTTAAACTAATGAAGCATAATGACACAAAAATTGTGTTTATTTGGAAGCTTATAAAAGAAAACTAAAAATAATTAAAAGATTTAAATAATACCCAAAGAGAGTAGATGCAGGTCTTTAAAATTGTATCTGTATGATTGCATAAACAGAATAGAAAAAAAACCCCAAAATCTTGCTTTAGTGCAATGAAAAAAGACAACCATTTATCTCATTCCACCTTAATAATTAAAACTTGAAATCCTATTCTGTACCTTAACAAACAAAGCATCTATCTCAATTGTTTTTCTTTCTTGTGCTGAGTAGTTGCCAAGAAAGTACATAAATGTTTGCTTAGATGGGAAAGAAGTTCAATAAAGTTCTATCTAGATTAGTTCGGAAGTTTGGAAAACAACTGACAAAAATATTTAAGCTGATAAACAAGTAACTCTGATGGTGAATACATAAACAGGCTTTTGCTGGATGACCTCAAGTTGCTTAGCCTTAAATATCTTTTATTTGTCTCTCCATAAATTAAACCATCTTTTACTATCCTCTCTGGGTTTACAGCTACATTACGTTGAAACACTGGTTCTCATATGATCACCAAAGTTAAACAACATTGAGCCTGGTCAATACTTACATGGGTGACCACTTGGGATTACGAGGTTCTGAGTGCTAGGATGTTCAGGTTGTGTAATGGATAAATTGCTCAGAATTGTTAATTGGCAAACAATTCCAATTGGGTTCGTTATATTCACTTACAGGCAGATGCCTTGGTAAAGGTATGAATCCACCTCTTCTCCCCTCAGCTATGGGTTAATTAGTAAGACTTGTATCACTAAACTATTATTAACGCCCCCTCCCCAATTCTTACAATCTAAAAATATTTTCTGGCTTTAAATAACCTGCAAAGGGTTGATAAGCCATAAAAAACAAATCAATCTATCCTCTCTCTATATATATACTTAAATGAAGCATATCATCATTATCTCTGACACTAACAATGACAGATGAAGCAAAGATGATAAATCATTAGAAGCTCTGTATTCTCAATTATTTTCATGTCTAAATTAAATAAATTACCATAACTTGTTAACTCTTTTTTCCGTTAAATACAGATTTAATTACACTATTTACATTGATGTCCTCATCTTTATTGTCATATTCACAATGTTTCAGCTGTTGTTATGCTCCGGCCTTCAGGTGATATATATATTGGAATTTCTACCTGAACCCTTTATTTCGTCCACTGGGGTAGATTGTTCTAGTTCCGCATGCCATGCTTTTTTTTCTGGATATCTCAGTTTCAGTTATTTCTCTTTAGTATCTCAAGTCTCCAAGTTTTTGTTCACCTCTGCTGCATCCAGGTATTGAACTCTCAACTCTTTGGATCAAGTCACTGGATTACTTCAACCAATGTTTTTATCCACTGGGCCATGTGTAAAGGGTTAAGTTTGAATTTCCAACATGATTCACCTGAAGAAGGCTGGAGCATACAATGGCCGAAATGTCCTGAATATGACAATAAAGATAAGGACAACAGTTCAAACAATGTAAATAGTATAAATATTTACAATACCTCATCTCAGAAATATAGACAAATACAGATTTGTTTCCCTACCTTTTCTTGTACTAGTGTTCACCCAATACAAGGCCATAGAGCCAATCAAGGTAGAGGGTTACTGTGTGGTGTTGTGTGAGCATAAGAAAAGGCAAGAAGTGCAGTTCATGAGGTTATGAAAGAAAGATAACAGTGTACCCTAGACTTGAAAAGGTTAAGAGTGTAATGAATGGGCAAACATTCTGCGGGAACCTGTTCCGCAAATAAGCAGGTCTTGGAAAGATGTTGTCAGAGTGGAACTTCCTTTTTACTGATGGGATACAAAGAGAATGACGATGATTCATCCTTGTGTATGTGGCATGGCAAGTCCTAAATGCAAAGGTCAGCACTAATGGGACCAAGGATGACAGAACAATTGCCATAGGAATAGCGATTGTGTAACAATAGACTTGTGTTGTTTCATCTGTGGGGAAAGGCATTGTAGGGTGAAAAATAATGCATCACCCATAAGGCTACATAGATGTTTTTCAACACTTATCAAGACAGGGAAGTGAGGACTGGGCAGTTTTAGCCCACGTTAGCCTTTTTTCACTTAGAATATTTTAAAGATTTTAAGATAAACTTATTGTCTATCAAAGATGTCTTAATTTTGCTTGTTTCATCTTGCAAAGTATAGAAATATTGACACAGTACTGCAGCTTCACTAAAATATGTAGAATTGTATCATTAATAAATTTATTTGACAAATGAAGAGAAATTGTTATGATACTAAAAGTATTCATTAAATAAACAGTTATATTTCTTTTTTAAATAAAGTTCACCCTAGCAAGGGAATAAAGCCACTAAGACACAATGAGTTACTGGGTGTGGAGGAATTAGAAAACAGAAACATTGCTAAGGAGTGAGAACAATAGAAGAGTTAATCAAGACAGTAGAGAGCGATTGATATTGCATTTAAATTTTTGCATATTAATGTTGGCTGGAAAACATAGAGCCAGAAGGGAATTCTATAAGTGAAAAGTCCAGGAAAAGAAACTGTTAGCATAGAACTTACAATTACATCCAGCCAACTTATCTGTAAATTGATGCGACCTTGTCACTATTCTAGTACTTTGCTTAAATTAAAAAAAATATAGACACAATAGCGAAGAGTTCATTCAAACAATTACCATGAAAGTATTTATAGAAAAGGCTCAGGGAGACAACTTTACAATGATGGGAAAGTGACTGACACCAAGACACCAGATCCAGGCCAATAATATTGCTGATTCTTCTTTGGATTTTATCAAGGAGCTCTAGATAAATAGTGGGTGCTCTGGACCATATGTGGCAACAATAGTCTAAGCATCAGCAAATGGTAGACATCGATATATAAGATAGATTCTGGAGAGAAAAATCATCAAGAAAATATTGTGTTCATTGGTTAGTAAAGGATAACAATGATGTATTTTCTTCTGCTGCTTTTATCTGACATGTCTCTTCAGTATGTTGCTAATCATGACTCTCCACATCTTCCAATCTTTTGTGTCTATCATCTCTCTTTTCTACCATCCATTTCCACAAGCTTGTTAGGTAGGTTACTTGATGTTTCTTTCTTCTGCTCTAGCCTTCACCCTGTCCTGTGAGTGTTAAATTTTCCAAGCCTTCTTTCTTCATTTTGTGTCCCCAAAATTTCAAAAGTCTTTTTCTGATTCTTAGTGTAAGTGTTTGTTTTTTTTATTTCTATCTTGAAACTTCCTTGTTGCTCGCATATTCTGTCTATCGTATTCTCAGTATCCTTCTTTAGATTCATGTCTTTGTTGTCTGTGACAAAATTATCCAGCATTCACTATCATATGAGTGGATTTATACTGCATCACAGTTCAGAATGACTTTATTACCTTGCGTATGTGTTAATGCACTGTATTTCTACATCTGTATCCACTGCATAGGCTTAAATTGACCACAGTTTACATAGTTTGTATTGGCAGAGAAAAGGTTTCTTTTTCAGTCTTCCTGTTTTGCTAGTGCTGAAAATGATCTGTTACACATAAAGATTCATAATGAATAAAATAAGAACACCCACCCACAGGCAGAAATGTGCATCATGCCAAGGTTAAAACCTAGCATGGGTTCGGAAAACTGCTTCCAGAAAAGAAATATATAATGATGATGATGATAACTTTGCTCTCTGGCTCTGTTCGAATCAATATATCAAGTCATACGATTCTGATCTTGTTTACTTGTTCTTGTCATTGTCACTGTATAACAAATAAAACTTTACTTTGCTGGCTCCCCAAGAAAACATTAACTCCGTTTGTTATCTTTCCCAGCTCTGTGTACAATCCAGCACGTCATCTCTTTGAATGTATGTATGGAAGTAGATGTTTGCGTCTTGCAATATCCTTGACACAAGCTCGGCTTCATACATCAGAAGTTTGACCTTCACAAAAATATGCAATCTTTCCCCTCTGACAATTGTCTTCAGTGTTCATCTTGGAGTTGTTCTTTTTTTTTTTCCTCTTCAAGTCTTTTCCATTTTCGTTTTTTCTCATTTTATTCTTTCCTCTTTCTTATTTCAAAACTCGCAATCATTCGTGTCATATTTGTGCACACGCATATATCCTCAACATGACGTTCTCTATGACATTATTTAAACAACTTTGCTTAAAACTTTTGTCTTTTAGCTACTGCTGGCATATATATATATATATATATATATATATATAGGCTGCACTTTATTAAAAATATTTGTATAGTTTAAATGTGTGTTGCATATAATGAATGTGAATAACTATGAACTAGCTAGTCTCTCTAGCTATGACTGTTACTGTATGTGTATATCTATCTATCTATCTATCTATCTATCTATCTATCTATCTATCTATCTATCTATCTCCGGCTATTCTTATATCTATCTATCTATCTATCTATCCATCTATTCATTATTCTTATCTATCTATCCATCTATTATCTATCTATCTATCTATCTATCTATCTATCTATCTATCTATCTATCTATCTATTATCTATCCATCTATCTCCATCTATCTATCTATCTATCTATCTATCTATCTATCTATCTATCTATCTATTCTTATCTATCTATCTATCTATCTATCCATCTATCTATCTATCTATCTATCTCCGGCTATTCTTATCTATCTATCTATCTATCTATCTATCTATCTATCTCTATCTTATCTATCTATCTATCTATTCTTATCTATCTATCTATCTATCTCCGGTTATCTATCTATCTATCTATCTATCTCCGGCTATTCTATCTATCATCTATCTATCTATCTATTCATTCTATCTATCTATCTATCTATCTATCTATCTATCTATCTATCTCCGGCTATTCTTATCTATCTATCTATCTATCTATCTATCTATCTATTCTTATTCATTATCTATCTATCTATCTATCTATCTCTATCTATTCATCTATCTATCTTATCTATCTATCTATTCTTATCTATCTATCTATCTATCTATCTATCTATCTCGGCTATTCTTATTCATCTATCTATCTATCTATCTATCTATCTATCTATTCTATTATTCTTATTATCTATCTATCTATATCTATCTATCTATCTATCTATCTATCTATCTATCTATCTATCTACATATATAAATTGTTGAAAGAAGTATTCAGATGTTCTTCAAGGGAATATATTTAAATGAAGTATTGTTGATTGTCAGGTACGGCCACCTGCTGAATTTTCTCTCTTTGCTATGCTCTGTTCTTTTGCATCAAGGCCATAATGGTTGACTATGTTAAAAGATGTTCTGTTTTTTTTTCTCAGTGCACATTTTTTATTAGTGAAATCTTATACTTTATTTTCTAAAAGATTTGTGAGAATTTCTAAGAAAAATATGTCGTCAATTTTCTTCTGTTATCATGTTGCAAAAATAAAATATTTAAAAAATAAAATACTTATCACAAAAAAAAAATAAAATATTTATCATGAAAAAGATAGAGCAATTTTATTTATATATATATATATATATATATATATATATATATATATATATATATATATATATATATATATATATATATATATATATATATATATATATATATATATATATATATATTGATATGTGTTATTAAAAACTATGGAACTTTTCCACTTGATGATCTTTTTCAGTTTTTCTTGCTTCCTCGAAAGTTTCTTAATGTTTGGGTTCAGGTTGTTAAAGTAGGATCCTAGTCCATAGTTTTCTACCAAGCGCTTTTGGTTGTCCTCAACCATCATCATGGCATTTTTTTTTTTTTTGGAGACATGTTATTGGTTGTTTTAGTTTTATAGATAATATTAGACAATATTATTGGGTTAGTTCATTATTGGTAAGGAGGGGATTGATGTTTTTTAATGGAGGATTAGTTATTAAATATGTTTAGTATGTTTCTGCCAGTGTTAAATGCTATTTTATTTATGTTGGGTTTTTGATTATTGATGAAGATTGCTTCCAGATTTTGTAGTCATTTTTTTGCAGTTGTTTTTATAAAGAAGTTTGGTTTTTAAAATTAAAATTTTTCTTTTGTCAGATGGGTTACTAGTGGTGCTGTGTATTGTTACAAGATGATTTTTTATGGCGCCAGTGTCATTGAGGTGGTATGTGAACCTGTGTGATTTAAACTATATATATATATATATATATATATATATATATAGTTTAAATTACCTGTCAAACAAGGCTAGTGAGGTCAATCTATACTACTATTTCTTAAGGGCATGAATACAAAGTGAAGACATCATGTTTGGATGAAATTTGAACTTGGTTTGCCAACCACACCTTCAGAAGGTGAATGGATGTGCAGGTGGTGTAATGAGAGATCAGATAGCTGAGTTCAAATTCCAGTCAAATTTGTTACATTTGCTTATGAACAAATACCCTTGGGAAAGGAATGAATCCTTCACCATCACAGTTTGTTGGAAGCTGTTGCTCAAATCCTCTACCTTAAATTGGTAATCTTTGATTTGCATACTTCTTTTTTTCTTTTTATTTGCTATGTCCTTTCAGGAAGTAGGTGATCATGGCTCTCCACCTTTCTCTATCCCTTGCAGCTCTCTCTCAAGTTCTTCCCTTTTGTTTCCTCCCTCAGACCACGTTCTGTCATCCATTTGCTTAAGTCCGCCAGGTATGTCACGCGTCGTTTTCCCTTGTCTCTCTTTCCTTCTATTTGACCTGTGAGTATCAGATTCTCCAGGACCCTCCTTTCTCATTATGTATCCCAGAAACTTTAGCTTCCACCACCTTTTGGTAAGTATTTCAGTCGAAATGTCAGCGACTAAACTGACTACCACACTCCGAGTTCCAAGTGAGACAGCTTGTTAACAAGCAAGTGGGATGAAAAACAACACCTAACAAAGGGTAGAGGAACTCACTGAATCAACAAAGGGTAGAGGAACTCACTGAATCAACAAAGGGTAGAGGAACTCACTGAATCAACAAAGGGTAGAGGAACTCACTGAATCAACAGCCAGCTAACTACAGGTGGTGTCTCCATAATCCAATATGGAGAAGGTAACGGGAAAACCACTCAACTATCAATCCCAAGAAAAATCATGGTTAACAACTCAGATTTGCAAACTAGAGAACTGTTTTCAATCCTAGATAATAAAAACTGAATTTGAAGTAAGCTTCTTGCAGCCTATAGATTTCATGATCTTGCATCAAAACGTAGTGTGTCAACATTTTGATTATGTCATTATTTCCTCTTCAAGTTACATGTGCTATTCATTTTAGTTGTTGCTGCTGTTGGTAGTCTTCGTGTGATGTGGTCATAGTTCTTTGTTTGTGTTTCTAGTGTAGTTAAATAGATTGGTCATGCTAACTTGGATAAAAAATATTCTGATTAATTTACTCATTTTGTTCAAGAAATTATATTCATTATAAAACAAAGAATGAGTCAGTTTGAAAAACGACCCATTGATGTTATTCTAAAATAATCTACTAAATAGACATTTTTTTTCTAAAAAGTAAACAGAGCAAAAATAATGAGCTCATGATATTACTTAATTAGTGCTTTTCTGGTAAAGAAATTAACTAATTAGTTAATCCAATTAAATTATTGTTGGGTAGACTTGATTAAATTGAAAAAAAAAGAAATTGTTATCATATTTCTGGGAAGTAAATATGTTGATTAGAGAAATGACTTGAGCATAGATAACATGTTGGTTGGTTGATTTCTTTTCTATAGCTTATCGACCCTTTTGCAGGTTATTTAAAGCCAGAAAATATTTTTAGATTTTAAGATTTTTTTTAGGTATTTAGTGATACAAGTCCTATTAATTAATCCATATATGGCAGAGAGGGAAGAAGAGGTGGATGAATACTTTTACCGAAAATATTTCCATGTAAGTTGACTATAATGAACCCAATAGGAATTGTAACTTGGCTCACTGATTAACAATTCAGAGCCATGGATACATTACACAACCTGCACATCCAAGCTTATAACCCTTGGTATTCCCAGGCAGTCACCCATATAGGTACTGATCAGACTTGATGTTGCTTAACTTCAGTGATCATATAGATGACAAATCACTGAGCACATAAAAAAACAAGGTCTTCTACAAGATCTTTGTTCTACTTTTTGCAGAAAAATTAGCAAACCCTCTTTGAAACCTAAGAATTCTTCTCTATACAATCTTTATTCTGTCAGCAGAGTTTTTTTTTTTTCTTTTAATTGTAGTCGAAATTGAAGAAAGGTAAAATCTTTTACCAATGAACTAATTTTATTAGTAACAAATTTACTTTGTTACATTTCTGTTCATTTAAATCTACCAGCATTGAATATTGCTGCCACATTTGATCTGGTGCTTCTGCCATGTAATTTAGAGATTTTTGATAAAATGCAAAGAAGAAACTGTAATGTTATTGGTCCTGACCTGGCATCTCAGCTTCAGATACTTTCCCATTACTGTAACATAGTTTTCCCCCAAGTTTTTCTATAAATGTTTTCATGGTAATTGTTCTAATGAGCTTTCCTCTTTGGTACTTAGAGGTTATGAATGTAAGTTTACTACTAGATTGGTGGTGAGGTCTCATCATTTTACAGTTGAAATGGGTAGATGTAACTGTAAGTTCTATGCTAACAGTTTCTTCTCTCACACTTCTCACTAGTGGAAATCTCTTCCAGCTTCTTGCTCTCCAGTCAATTTTGAAATTCAAAAAACTAAATACAATATCAGTTGTTATTTTTTGTCTTCTTAATTCCTGTTCTTTTAATGTGCTCTCTTAATAATGTTTTTTTTTTTCTCATATTCTTTCACACTCAGTAACCCCTTGCATCATAGTGTCTTTATTGTCTCCCCTGGGGTGAAATGATTAAAAAATAACTTTTTTTATGTAAAAGATTAATCACAGCATGAGTTTATATTTATTTGTGTATTACGAAAGATCTCTGGAGAAGAGGGGAAAAAAAATTATTATTTCTAATCAAGTATCATATTTTTTGTTGGCTTTTTTATTGCAAATATTTGCCTAAATTCCAAACACCAACCTTAACGACTTTCACTTTGTTTGCTCAAATAACTTATTCTCTCGGATTCTATCATGTAATTTGTCCAGACAATGAACGAAAGAGCCGAGTGTTTGTCAAAGTGACTAAAACAAAACAGAATATTGTGTACCAGAAGAATTATTCTTCCATTTTGGTTTCTATGAGCAAAGCAGGACAACTGCAAAAGAGAGATTATATTCAAGATAACTAACCAGTCCGTTACTCAATAAGAAAGAAATGTCTTAGACAGGTGAGGTTGATTAGCACTTACCCTTCGAGCTACAAAGATAAAAGCTATATAGATTGAAAAAGAAAAATGCACCCATACAAGTCTGTGCATATTTATATGAGCGTTATCTTTGTGTATGTGCATCTAACTTTTTATCTTTCTAGTTCTCTATGTCTATCATTCTTTCAACTACTAAATATTTACCCAGATATATGTAGGTACATCAATAATTCCACAGTCTAATGGTGAAAAAAAAAACAGATTCTAGACCACAGATAATTATTTTTAAAACTAATCTTCTTCCTTGTCAAGGCACTTAATTCAGTGATGAATACCAATCACGTAGATTAAACATTATACCGCCAAAATACTGGTTCCTGTACAGTCACCGAAGTTAAGAAAATGTCAAACCTGGACAGGACCTAGATATGTGACCACTTGGGAATAGTAAGTGCTATAAGCTTGGATTTGCAGGTGGTGCAATGTATAACAGCTTGGAATTGAAGTTGGGTTTATTATATTCATTTACATCAATACCCTTGCCTAAGATATGAATCCATCTCTTCTCCCCCAGCTATGGGTTAATTAGTAGGACTTGTATGGGTAAATCATTATTTTCTCAAAAAAAATTTTTTTTAAATCTAAAAAAACATTTTTCTTGCTTTGAATAATCTGCAAAAGTTTGATAAGCCATAAAAAAACAAATCACTCTCTGACTTGAACATAATACAGTAAAAATTTCAGATCAGAATTCAGCTCACCTAATGATCCAGCCTTGTAGATTTATTCCTAATCTTGTTTCAATCTCAAAGTTTTAAAAGACATTTGAAACATTCTTAGTTTTCATTTGAATTGTTTCTTCTCATCCTTTTGTAAATTCTCCACATCAATTCATATTTCTTTACCCCCCCTTTTTTGTGCCCTTTTTGCTTTCATGGTCCATCTCATTTGCAGTTGATTTGTGTCTCCATGTTGCTGTCAGCATGTATCCAGCCAATCAACATAGCCAAGACATTTTCTTAAATTTGCTTTTGTTTCTCCTCGATCTGATACTACCACCCCCTCCCCTACTATCCACCTCTAATCCCTTCTACTCTGATCCCATCTAGTTTTTCTTTTTTCATCTCCTGTCATTAGCCTCTCCTTCCATACATTTTTTTCCCTTCTCTTTTCCTTCTCTCAACCCTACCCCAGAAAGAACCTTTTTTTGCTTTTCTTTAGTTTGAAATTTCTCAAAATCTCAGGAAATGGTAATGCATTTAGAAAAACAACCATTGGCAGCAGTCTGTCATTATTTGTATTCTTTACAGACATAGCCCCCACCCACCTTAAAAAAAAAAAAAAGTGCCAATAGATTTGGACTTTAAAGTTCTAAATTTTCTCAAATTGCTATTGATTTTAAACAAACCCTTCTTTGTTTCTGCCTATCTTTTTGTAGAGCTTCATTTTTTTCCTCTCCTTTTGTTTCTTTTTTCTTTCTCTTTCACTCACTATTTGTGCTAATCTTTTCTCTCTTTTCATTTGATTTCTTATTGCAGTGTTGCAAATAACTCTTCTCTCTGCCTCCATCAAAATTTTGCATTGCCATTCTCTCTCTCTCTCTCTCTCTCTCTCAACCTCTTGTTGTATATTTCTCTTTTCTCCCTCCTCATATCTTTCACCGCTCTGTATATCTCTTTATTGTAATCTTTCTTTCTGCATTCTCTGTCACTAAATTTCCATATGTACCTTTTTGCACTTCCTTATAATTAAAGTTATTGCTATGATGAAATTGCTCTCCCCACCCCCCAAAAGTTAGAGAAATGATGATGATGATGATATTATTATTATTATTATTATTATTATTATTATTATTATTATTATTATTCTCCTCCTCCTCTCAAATTTAACTTAATCATTTTCATAGTTTTTGTTTTCTTGACATCATTCAAATTTCACTGTTTATTAGAATGTTGGACTTGCCATCGTATTGTTGTTACTGTCACTCCTAGGACTGCTACTTATAATAATGATAGTTTAATTTATACATATGATCATCTGGAATGATGCCATCATTCAAACATCTTGCTTATTGTTCACTGCCAAGTGATAGAGTTCATTATCATGCAAACAGAAAATATTTTGGTAAAAACCTACAACTATTTGATTCTTCTGTCTTTCAAGGCCATTTTAGAAAGGCCTGTCTTTGAAAAGTAATCACTCGTTGTTTCATGATCGAACAGCATTTAGACATCACATTTATTGTTATGCAACATGTCCCGGAAGTCACGTAGGGATTTTAAAAATTGAGCAATATCATCATTTTTTTAATTCTTTAAAAATAGTTTTATACAGAATGAAAATGCAAACATTGGAAACATTTCTATTTAATTCTGAAAAAATATACCACATAATATGCCTCCGCGCTTTTCAATAACATTCTTCATGGCAGTGGTTAATATCTCTAGCTGCATCACTGAAATTTCTGCACAGATGCCAGCCTTTTTTTTGCTGAACTGTCTGCAATCTGTAAACACCCCTTAAGGTGTCCCCCCTCCACCAAAAAAATAACTAGGAGTTGTTAGGTCAGGAGAAGGTGGAAGGTGGTGACTATAAAATTTTGTAACTGATGTGTGTTGAAATTTTAACAGTATTTAGTATTGTTGAAGTTATCAATAATATTTTTGTCAAGATTTACAAACTCTACGTTTCCCACAATTTCATAAACCAATTGATGAAATTTGAATAAGAAAAAAGGCTTTGATAAAAACCCTACTTCGTGTTTTAATAATTTCTTTAATTTAATTGTATAGGACTTCATGGTAAACAATATTTTTTTAAGAAAATTTCTTTTTTTCCTTTTTTCTTTTTAACAGCAAAGAATAAATTCTTAGGATTTCTTACTCTTGAGCATGCAACTTACAACTTGCTATGCGTAAATATTTCTTTCTGGGCCAAATTTGTTTATAGTTCTCACAAACGCAGGGCAAACTGGATTCTTGTATATAAAATCTTAAAGAAAATAGGTAAAAAAACAATATTGCATTTTTTAAAAATAAGTATTTGTTATTTTAATTATTAAATTGTTTTTAAAATAGTGAGAGTATTTTGTATGTTAAATAATAAAACTGAATTCTTCCAAAAGATTAATGAAAATTTACTGTACTAAGCTATGCACCCAAGTAAAACTAACTGTACTTTGTACCTGCTTACCTGTTTGCACTTCTCCCAAAAATTTGTTTTAATCAGTCAATGTATGGCTATAATAAAGGGTATGATGGACAGATGGATGAACTAACAGAAGTCACAGAATTTTATATATAGATAGATGGATTAGATTGATTGATTAAATCTAAAATAAAATTCCATGATTTTGTTTATTTTTTCAGGTGTAATTTTCCTGTTAATATAAGTTCTGAAATAAAATTGAAATTAAAAGCATGATAAATCTGACATGTTATAATATTTTTATATACTGAAGTCGTTTTGGGGACACTTTCTATGATTAATAAAGCTATAATTCAAAGATTAGATTTTGTGATAAACAGATTTGTTTTTTGTTTTTTTATAATTATTTTGCATCAGATCTTTTTTTATTAATTCTTTAAAAGTTTTTCAAAATTTACCTATGTTCAAACAAGTTTTCTGTATTTTTTTATCAAGTTTATTGTTATTATTATTATTATTATTATTATTATTTCTCAATACATCCATTTTGACAAACTGAACAGCTGTTTACACTGTTGTTTTGTACAGATTATGAATAATGTTATTTCTTATCAATATTGTTGTCCCCCCTTTTTTTCTTATCTTTATTACTTTAATTTAAATTTTATTTTTATCATTATTTTTATTTGGCTGTTAATGATATTAATGTTCACATTTTTATCTTCATTATCATATTATCTGTTTTTGTTTATCCTTTTCCATTGGTGGGTTGAAATAGAGGCTTGAAGTTGAGTTAATCACTGTCATTTAGTATTGCAATATTCATCATCATCATTGTCATCCTTTTCTTTATTGATTTTGTCATCTGATCATCATCATCATTTCCCTCATCGTCTTAAATCTCCATTTGCCTTTCAATACATCTTCTTAACTTTTATTCTCTTTATTTCTTTGTATTTTCCTTTCGTTCACCGACAATTCCAGGTGGTAGTTGTGGGGGGGGGGATTAAAAAAAAAGAATTCAAAATAAAACAAACATCTTGTGCTTTCCACTTGGGGCTGATAAGCCCCTTATTTTGGATGCTGGTAATTAAAGGTGACACAATGGGGAAGAATTTCTAAATTATCAAGTTTGAAATACAAATATTAGCAACTTTTCATTCCTCAAAATATATTTTTTTTTTTATATGCTTTCTGCCTTTCATTGACAGGAAGATGGAAAGGAAATCTAGAGGAAAGTACGAAATGAGAAAAAAAACAAAAAATTGATTTTGAAGAAAATAAAAATGGGTTGACGAAACATATATAGCATAATAAGAAAGAAATAAACTGTAAAGTTTTTGGGGAAAAATATGAATAGACTTGGAAAGCAAAAGAAGGCAACAAGGGAAAATAATAAAGCTGACGAAATGAAAATTTAAAGAATTATGAAAAAGAAGTCCTTGAAAATAGTTTCAAAAGAAAGATGTTCTGAAAATGTTTTGATGTCCTATAGAAATTAATCGCATAATGATCTGGAATAATTTCACGACACTGTCAGCACCAGTATCTTCAAATCATAACCCACCTCCCAATTAAAAAGTTAAGAGTTTATTCCAAAATATAGAAATCAAATTATCTAAAATTTCCTTTATTGTATCAAAATTAAAATTTAAGAAAATTTTGCATCCAAAGCAACAATAAATTTATAAATTTTTCTTTCCATAATCTGTCTTACATATCTATATGTCTACCAATTGCCCATGCTTAGAATATTGCTGCCACATATGGTCTGGTGCCCTTGCTATTTACTTTGAGCTACTTGAAAATCATCCAAAAAAGATTCAGCAATATTATTGGTCCTGATCTGGTGGCTCAGTTTCATTCACTTTCCCACCGCGGTAAGGTTGCCTCTCTGTTTCTTTTCTGTAAATACTTTCATGGTAATTGTTCAGATGGGCTCTTTGCTATGGTACCTAGACTTTTTGAATTTAAGCGCAGTACTAGACTTACATTGAGATCTCATCAATTTACATTGAGCTGACTAGACGTAACCATAAAATCTATGCTAACAACTTTTGTCATATTTCTCACATGTGGAACTCTCTTTTGGCTCTGTGCTTTCCAGTCAACTTTAATCTACAAAAATTTAAATGCAATGTCAATCGCTATCTACTGTGTTTGGTTACTTTTTCCTCTTCCAAGCTGATTATTAATGTTTCTGTTCTTAATTCTTCCACACCTTGTAGTCCCTTGTGTCTTAGTGACTTTACTGCCTTGCAAGGAGTGATAACAATTTAAAAAAAAAATAAGGTAATATTAATTCCTTTAATCGAAATTTGTTCTATTTCATTTTACACAAAGTCTATTGATGTTGATCATCTCAAGAATATTTCTATGTGATTGTTATTCTTGCCTCAGTACTTAAAATTATTTCATATAGTCTTTTTATTCATTTTACCTATCAGTAATACAGATATCAAGAAGTTGATTGATGAAAATAGAAAGAAAATGTTTAGAATCATGAGAAGTGTATTCTTTTGTTAAGGGGCAATCTATTAAAATACACAGTATTGTTTTATAAAGGATTTCCCAGATTATATTGATTTGTAACTTTATATTTTTTGAGCAGAAAACATTGGTTTTGGTTTTGCTATAAGGAGAATTTGCAAAGGATGATGACAGAGAAGGAAGCTTAGAATGAAAATAATTAACAATACAGTTATTAACTGAATTTTGATCTGAAATTTTCACTGTATAATGTTTCTTCTATGAGATCAATGGAGGAATACTGGATGAAGTGCATTGACAAGGAAGGGGATTATATTGGAAATATTTGTTGCTCAAAATAAGTTTTTTTTTTTTTTTTCACCATTATTGGTGAACTGGCATATGTTGAACTATTCACCTAAAAATATGTAAATGAAAAAGTAGTTAATAAACTAAGTGAAGGAAAGGAGAAGAGAAAGAAGAAAGGTAAAATCTGACAGAGGAATTATGGGAAGGAAAAAAGACATTGAGAGTGACATTGAGAGCTTAAAAGTAGGAAAATTCATGTGATAAGATAATAGCCCCTTCATGAAAGCATGCACGTGCGAGATGCAAAAAAATTCCTAATTCAACCAAGAAAAGACCTTCTAAGAAATTCCAGTGTTTGGTCATTTGCTCAGATTTTAAGTGAGGCTGGTTGAGAACTTTTTCAGCATCCATTTTATGTATAGGGTAATATTAATTCCTTTAAATGAAATTTGTTCTATTTCATTTTACAGAAAGTGTATTAGTGTTGCTCATCTCCAGAATATTTCTATGTTACATCAATAAATCTGTAGCCTGATACATAGTAATGAACTGGATTTTAATATGAAATTTTCACTGTATAATGTTTGATATTTGTGATTAAAATACACTGCTATATTAAATACATTTATAAGGAAAAACATTATTTGAAAAATGATTACTTGTTATTTAAAATAGTTTTTATTCCACCCATAACTTATATATTTATTAATTTACCTATTTAATTTGTCTATTATTTCATATTATACAATATCCAGAAATATTAGTGTAATGAAGTTGTGTTACTTATTCAACTTTGAGCAGCTCCAGTTACATCATCCAAAACATGGACCTTACATTCCCATCTGCGATGTTTGAGAGACTGCTCCTTTTTTCTCTGACGTGTTTGTTTATATGACTATGACATGCAGCTCAATCCCATACTTAAAAAGCCACAGTGTGTGGTCATGTGGTTCTGCATTCAGTGTCTTGCACATTATGTAGTGTAACATGCACATGAGGAAGGTTGAAAAGTGCACTTTTCTAAACATTGTTACTCAAGCAAAAAAAAAAGGTGAGGATATCAGTCTTAATATTTTTTTTAGAATATTAACAGTAATTTATCTCAGGATGTCTAAAAATATTGCAGTGATTTTAAAGAATAATAGATTTTAATAAACAGCATATAATTTAGCATTGACAAGGGTATTTAATTTACTTTGTATGGAAATTAGGTTTTATATCCTGCTAGAGTTTAAAAAAATATTATATGCAACTTAGGTTTTTCTTCTTTTTTTTTCTTAAATAGCATGTTTCTTCAGGATTTAAGTAATCATGGTTTCTTTTTTTTATTGTCATGATTACTTGGGAAAGATAGAGTGATTTTCTGTTTCCTTCTCCATGGTTTTGACTCTGGAGTTGTACTCTTAAACTGGCTTCCTCCCAAGCAAAGAGAGCCTGGTGTACCTTGCTATTTAACATGCTGGGGAAGATGAGATGGATTCATGCCTTTTCCATATACATGAGGGACAGAGTAGGATAGAACTTGAACCCTGCTTAAAAATTCCACTTTCTGCACCAATAACATCAGCCGACATGCACATCCCCAAAAATGTAAAAAATTTTTAGTGCCAGGTTCATTCAGGACAGAGGTGATCATTAATTTCTAGATTTCTTCTTGGGAAAAATGGTGGATGGTTTCCCATTGTCTTCTCCATATTTTTGAATCTAGATTTGTCCTTCTCCTGAACTGACTAGAGATACCAATCTACTGAGATACTTAATCCATATGTAGGGGGAGAAGAGGTGGATTCATGCCATTTCCAAAAACATTAGTGCTGAGTGAATAACAAAAAGAGTAGTCGAGTACTAGAACCCTACTTAACAGTTCTGCTTTCTGTACTTGATAATAGTCACTCGGCAAGCACATTCCATATATATATATATATATATATATATATATATATATATATATATATAATATTAGTGGAAAATATACATACATATGAAAAATATATCTAAAAAATTCCCATACATGTATATTTTCAGAAAAAATTTTTTCAAGAGGAAGGATCCAGGTAGAACTCAATGTCTAGGACAGAGTAGATATAAAAAAGGCTTAAACACTCATGGAATATTAGTGTTTAAGCCTTTTTTATTATATATATATATATATATATATATATATATATATGAATCTCCCTATTTTTTTTAATGCCATATCACTTCAGAGCTTAGGTGATCATTAAGCACCAAAGATTTATTTTCTTTATCTTGCCATGTTTTCTTAGGAAAAATAGTGGAGTAGTTCCCCACTGCCTTCTCCACAGTTTTGAATCTGGAATGGTTCTTCTCATAGACCAGTGGTTCTTAAACTTTTTGAAGTCAGGGCACACTTGAAATCCTACCAATAACTGTAAGCATACTATATACAAATTTTGGAAAAAATATGTTATAATGAAGTCAAATTATTGCAGAAATGAAATAATGCAATAAAAAAATATAAACAGAAACATACTTTAAGTTTATTCATTCTTGTGTTTATGAGAAACATGATCCTGATAAGTCTTAGTGATTTCTTCAATGTTTGGGTGTATATTTGTTATACAATCTCTCATTTCCTCGTCACTTAATTGTGGTGAGAGTAGAAAAGCCTAATTCATATAAATATGAACAAGACAGGTACCGCAATATAATAAAATAAATATATTTATTTCTTATATCTTGACACATATTTCTCTGGAATGCCAGGGTGCACCTAGATATCTTCCAGGGCACACCAGTGTGCCCAGGTGCACTATTTGAAAACCACTGTCCTAGACTGTCTGTCACCTAAAGCTAAGAACATAATTTTTATTTCCAACTAAAGTATAAGTGTACACTTATGTGCAGATATCATGACAATTATCAGTGCAGAAAATGGAAAATAGAAATAGATTCAAACCTTTTCCAAGGTTATTAGTGCAAAGTGAATGCAACAGAGGTGGCCAGAACCAGTACTCAGTTTATCAATTCTTCTTTCTGCATCAATAACCCTTATATTACCTGTACATCTTTGTGCACTTATGCTTTGCCTGGAAATAAAAATTATATCTTTTACTTTGAAAACTGTGAATCAATAAGGCTTGCTTCTTTCATTTTAGTAATTGAATGTTTAGCTTTGTGATTGTTTATCACTTGAATGCAAAAATATATATTATTGCTGAAAATACTGAATGCTTCTGCCTACCGAAGTACACATTAACCAAGCTGGCATGTCATACTGAATTTGAAAACAGCCACCCTCCTCTCCTGCAATTCTTGCATCACTCTGGGTCGAGTGCACACTGACAATCCAATTCCAGTTCTACTGCATACATTAATCTCCTTTCTTTTTAGCAGGAACCATTATTCTGCTGCACTCTGGATGCAACAAAGTTAACAATGACAAATTGTACAACGAAAACTGCCATTTTCCTGTCCTAAATCTCACATTCTTTGACAAGTTTTTCTCTCACTTGCTACTTTTGATAAAAAGCATTTGTGGGTGTACCTCACAGGACAGAGCATAAGACTGCAGGTTTAAAAAGTGTGAGGTTAGCCAGCCTGGTGATGTTTGTTTTCAAACATTCACTTTGATCATTGAAAAACTGTAATCAGTTCTCTCTCTGCTAACTGCTTAATTAAAATTTGAAAAGATTTAATAAATAAAATTGAAAGATCTGTCAAATTTAAAAAAAAAAAAAAAAACACCAATAAAGAAGCCCCAAAATAACAAAAAAAAATAGTTATTTTCAACAAAGTTCATTATTTTTATACTAATGTTCACCCAATAAAATGCCCAAGAGCCACTCAATGTAGCAGGTTATTGTGCAATGTTGCATGTGTGTAAGAAGAGGCAAGAAGTACAGTTTATGAGGCTATTCAAGAAAGATAACAATTAATCCTAGACTTGAAGAGGTTAAGATTGGGAAACATATTAACAAAAGCCTGTTCCACAAAGCAGCAGTTCTTGGGAAGAAGCTATTTGAGTGGAACTTCCTTCTTACTAATAGAATACGTAGGAGATAGGGATGATTCATTCTTGTGTATGTGGCAGGGTGGGTTCCAGTTGTAAAGGTCAGGGCTGCTGGAACCATGGAATGTAACTCATCAGAACACTTGCCATGAAAATAGGGATTGAGGAGTATTGAGAATATTGGGACATTTTTTTTTCTAAAGATAGAAAATAATTCATCACCCACAAGGCTGTGTAGACACTTTTGAACTTTATCAAGACAGGCAAGTGAGAACTTGACAGCTCTAGCTCATATATGTCAACAATATTCCATTTTTGGTCTGATCTTGCTCTTGCAAAGAGTATTGCAGGGGGTGTCAGATACTTACTAGAATAGTACAATGGACCAACCATTCTTCCAGCATTTTTAGCAATAAATTGGATATATCTGTAATATTTGTTATCACCTTGAAGATGAAAAACCAAGACAAATGTGATATTTCCCCAATTCCCATCAGTTAACATAATGCTTGTAAAATCTGTATCAGCCCCTGGATGCAATTATTAACATCACTTAGAGAGGAGTATTGATTTTTAGCCTTTGTAAATGTTTTTTTTTGTAGTCACTCATATCCTTGTAAAATTTATGTTTATTTTCATACAACAATTATTGATTCACCCAGAGGGTGAAAACTCATTTCAGAACAGTCAAATGCATTTTTCCCCTTGTTGTCAGCTTGATATTTGTAATAACTACTTCCAGTAAAGTGTCGTCTTTGACTTACATTAAATAAGTTCTGCCTAAAAAGTGAGTATCATATCTGTGAAAGGACATCTTTCTACAAATCTCTTTGAGTGATGCCAACTATTTTTTTCTTGTTCTCTGTTTTATTACATTTTTTCCCTATGGATGGATTTGAGCAAAAATATCTTTTGTCTTCTCCATAAAAAGAAAATTGCCATTTAAAAGATAAGAATCATTCATACTACGTGACCCACATTGATGTCTAAGTGTTGGAAAACCGTATTTCTCTTGCTATCTGCTATCATCTCTTTAGTTTGCATCTTTAAATATTTTCTTGTCTTTATTTTCTCTAGATTAATTTTCTTGCTTCAATTAGAATCTTCTACTTTCTCCATTTACTAAACTACTAAGTTTCTTTAACAGAAATTCTTCCTTTTCTCTTTTTTCTCAGCTACAGAGTTTTTCTCTGTTATTCTTTTTTCTCTCTTTTTCTCCATTACTCTCTTTTCCTTTTCTTCACTTCTTTTCTTTTTTATATTTTTTTAATCCTTTTTCATCTTGTCTTTTTTAATGTTTTTTCCTCCTTTTCTTTTCACTTTTCTTCTCTTCTTCCTTTCTTTCTCCAACTAATTATCTCTCTTCTTTTATTGATCAACGACATTTTTCTCTGGGTTTGGATGGAGCTTCTAATCGCTTCTACTGTACTCAGAATCTTTCTTTCTCTTTCCTTCAACATTACACACACACACACACACACACACACACACACACTCTCTCTCTCTCTCTCTCTCTCTCTCATCCAGTCTCTAGTTTTATATTTTCCCTCCTGTCTCTTCCCTTATTTAGCATTCTTTTCCTGTGCATAAACCTTAATCTAACCCCGGTTGCCGTTTGCTGCCCTCTTTAACAAAAACTATTAAACATGTCCAACAGATCTGACAATTCTCATTACTGCCCTCTGACATGGGCAGCCATTTTCTTGCCTCTACCCCGTTTCACTTTTTTTTTACCAAAACTCCTGCCTGCATCATTCCCGCCACATTTCCATATTATTTGCCTTGTTTACTCACTTCATTATAATCATCCACTTTCTTTTATTTAATTTCTTTTGTTGCTTTTTTGTCTTTCCAAGTCCTTCGGAGTGGGTCGGGGGTAACCCCATCCCTATACACACACATACATTTTTTTTTTTCATTTTCTTTTACCATTAGGATGGATATTTATCCATTAAACATTTATTGTTTTCAGTTTTCTTTTTCTTACTTCTTAAATTTTTGTCACATATTCATCCACTACATATCTACTACATAAACTACACAAAGATTTCTGAGAATACACATTATTCTCCTCTATGGTAATCAGTGCTGGAAAATTTCCTAACAGATGAAGAGAAAACTTGAGAAAAGAGAGACGTCCTTTTATAGACAGATGAAATGAGAATATCATGGACAGAGCATGTGAACAACAAGGAATTTTTAAGGGAAATGGAAACAAAAACAACAATTATAAAATCAGGAAGTGTTAGCTGAAATTTCTGGAGAAAGAAGGCCAAGAAAATTGGACATTCACAGGATATATTAAGGAAAGAGGTTAATGAGAAAAGATGCGATTAATCCACCTTGTGCAAATGGATGACAGAACGGGGAGAGATAATAAAAAGACAAATATCGCTAAGAGCTACAAAGGATAGGAAGTTGTGGAGAGCTATGATACTGACATCCTGAAGAAACACAGCACATAGAAGAAGAGGATCAATAAATGAAAGATGACCTATGTACTAAAATTGAACATTCTTGTTACGTTTTCAATTGTAGTGTGAGCATTAACATGGTGACTTTCAATCTGATACAATATGAGACATACCATGCTAATGGTACTAGTTGCCAACCATAGTGTCTTGGAGTTAGGTGGCTGCTTGAAAGTGACCAGGAGTAAGAGGTAGAGACCTTTGGTGGATATGTGTCATCTGTAGCTATATAGATGATCAGTTGTTGTTAATATGGTTGAGTCTGTCCAGCAGGTCAGTATATATCTAACTTCCTATAATGGCAAGATATGATACACAGTTTATTTAACATGACAAAAATTGCCCAGTTACCATGGCCACTACTATGCTGGTGTTGGTATGCACCATCTCGCCCTTTTGAATGCTGTGAGGAAGGTGCTGCTGAAGATTTTGAATCCCGGTGGTTAGGCTTTACTCATTAATTTTCTTTGAAATAAGGCAGAAAAGAGAAGAACAGACAGATACTACACTTTAATCTCATTTTTAAGTCTAATTAAAGGCAAGCAAGGATCCTGTACAATCAGAGAAGTTAAGCATCTAGATAGGTAACTGCTTGCAAATACCAGGTGCTTTAAACTTGGATGTGTGGGTGGTGTAATGGATAATGGCTCAGAATTGGTAATTTCCAATTCCTATTGGCTTCTTTATATACACTTTGCACAAATAGCCTTGGGAAAGGTATGGATCAGCCTATTCTCTCCCCAGCTCTGAGTTAATTAGTAAAACTTTTATCATTAAACCATCATTATCTTCAAAAAAAGATTATTACAATCTAAAAATATTTTCTAGCTTTAAATAACCTGAAAAAGGTTGATAAACTGTAGAAAATGAATGAATCAGTCAAGCAGCCTAGGACATCATCAGTCATAACCCCAACATGTTGACGAGTCATTGCTGAGCATCTCAAGGTGGTGGAGTTCACTCTCAGACAGTGGCACAAAAGTATATCATACAATTCCTGAGATGCTCAGGTACTCCAAGAAGTTTGGTATGTTCTGGTTCTTCTTTGAATAGGTGGTTGCATGCAGATGCTGCAATGATACACAAAATGGTACATACCAAATCAAGATCAAGGTGATGTATATCACTAAATCAATTTGCTGGAGATCGTGTTCACTCCTTGGATCAGAGTGGAAGAGGGGGTTTAGGGCAGGCTGAACATGTTCTATTGGGGAGTGACTGACCGAGAATGTCCATGATCATATCACCACCAACATGGAACCTCCTAGCCCTTTTGATTTGAATGGCTACATTTAAGGCATCTTTGCCAACAATCAACCCCACAATTCCAAGCAGTGATTGGAAGCTGCCATTTTGGATGTGGTGGTTAACAAGCATTGTTTTCAAGGCTCTTTTGAGGATGTTCTCCAAGATGATGGAAATTTGTGAAATAGCTTCTTTTTTTTTTTTCTAAGTTTAACATTCATATAAATTCTTTAAAAACATTTACTAACTTTTTCTATTGAAAATCTTTGTTTTTTTTATATTATTATTATTTTCAATTATCTGGAGCAACATACACACACACACACACCATGACTTGACATTTTGACTTCAGTCACTCTCTCATAGATATGATGTGGCTTCCCTCTGTCTTTTCTACAAATATTTTCATGGTAACTGTTCTGCTTCCTCAACAGTATGAATTTAAGTGTGCTACTTTTACTGTTGAAATAGTTAAATGCAACCACCACTTCTAATCCAGTAGTTTCTCTTCTTGTGTTTCCTGACAGCATAACTCCCTTCCTCTTTCTTGCTTCCCTGATAACTACAATCTTCAACAATTTAAAAGCAACATCAATTGCCATCTTCTGTGACCTTGATCCCCGCTCTTCTTTTATCCTTTCCTCAATTCCCTTTATATGCAGTCTTTCCCTCACTTTCACTCTCTGTAACCCCCCTGCATGCTCGTGGCTCTCCTGCCTTACTTGGGGGTAAATGCTTAATATATATATATATATATATATATATATATATATATATATATATATATATATATATAACTTTAACATTTAGCACTCTACATCATCTTTAAATAAATCTTCTATTTTTACTGTATATGGAATCCCCTCAAAATATAGTATTTTATGTATAAATTCTATATATTTGAAATTGTAGTAGCCTGGCTCTTAGTTGGAGTCCAGATTATTTTTTAGATGTTGCCATAGAAGGATATGACTGCAAAACCAATAAATTGAAATTGAACGCAGCAGGACTAACATTTTGCTTGATAAAAATAGTCACCTACAGAGTGCTAAAGGTTAAATGTTATTTTTAGTGGATTTTTAAACAGTATCTAAATTTTTTTCCACCGGCTTGTATATGGGTATTCACTATAAATAACATTTAAGGTGATAAGATATTGAATATATATATATATATATATATATATATATATATATATTTATTAAAGACATTTTATTTAGAATTTGTTATTTTATAGATACAAGTATTTAAGCAAAGGATCATGAAGAATGCACAGTATAATAACATGAATCCTGTCAGAACCCGAATATTTTATGAAAATTTCTTTCATTCAGGCCGAAAATATTTAATACTGTTTATATTAAACAGAGCATTTGCTTAAATACTTGTATCTATAAAATAACAACGTTAAACATAAATAAAAATGTCTTTAATAAATAAATTGTCGGACCTTGTCCATTTCTTAACATATGACGTCATATATATATATATATATATATATATATATATAATTCAAATAATTATATTGAAGTTTTGCTCTTGTTTTTGAAACATGAGACCTCTTATGTTATGAGTTGGAATCATATTTTAAATAAATAATTATATATATATATATATATATATATATATATATATATATATATATATAATATCAGCAGGTATAAATTGATGATGCTTTTCATGAAAAATGTTAAAAGATAAGAAAGTGCTCAGTCTTTTGAAAAAACATGTGAGCTAAGGTTGAGTTCAGAAAAGTTTTTCACAACTTGCTAGCTAGTACACTTTCACATTTCAGTCACATCCTGATGAAGCGAAGGGTGAAAATGTATGAGGTAGTTAATTACTATAAAATGTTTCTTAACTTGATCTTATATACATGAACATACACACATGTATCTATGTGTGTGTGTCGTAAACTTCAGTGAAACATGTCAAAGTAAAAAATTTTCAAACTTCTCTTACACTTTAACAGTTTTGTTGGATTCTCATCCTACTTATTAATATTCTGATCAAAAAGTATTGGGACAGGTGCTATAAAAAGAAAATACAACACATACCAATTCAGAATTTTAACTTTTTTGAGGTCATCTCCTTCTGCAACCATACACTTTAACCAGCATTGTTTCCATTCATGAACGCATTCCTGGGAATCCTTTTTTAGGATAGTGAGCAGCCACTTTGTCACGTTCTCATGCATTTCCTCAATGTCTTGAAATATTGTTTCATTCAAGTGGGATTTGATTTTTGAAGAAAAAGAAACAGAAAGTGAAATCTGGGGAATATGATAGTTGTTGGCCTTAGGGAATGTTGTCCTTAGCCAAAAACTGCTGCACAAGCCATGATCACTGATAGAACCTCTGAGATGACCACACTCTACACACTTTCCTTCCAAGCATTGCTATAAACAACAGAAGTGAGTGAAACATTATAACTTAGTGCACATGCATGAAAGAATTCACAGTCAATAGTGGCTTCACTCTGCATACTTTAGTTCTGTTACCATGGTAACAATCCTGACCCAATAGCTGGATGGAGAAGTGATGGCTTCATACCTTTCCTAAGGGTATTTGCACATAAGTGAATATAATGCATTCAACTGGATTGAACTTGACACTTCAACTTCTTATGCCGAGCCAATATCCATTAGACCACACTGCATATCTCATAATGTTAAATACATCTCTTGAATATGGTGTTTGAATATGTTCTGGTGTTATGCCAATGTAATGCAATTTATAGTCGACATGGGATTCAGGACAGAGAAGATATTTTTTATGAGAAAGAAATGTCAGAGAAAAACATATTTCCTAATAAAGTACAGACAGTGTCAATTTAATGTAATAAGAATCTAGTGTCGTACTCTACACAAGTACGGCAACAGGGTAAAAAGCTTGATTTTGAACCTGATTTTTATTGAAAAATTCTTCACTAATCAATATGTGGCAACAATTTCCTAGTTACATTGCTATAATCAGAGCAATTTCAGCATAAAGCAGTTCACCTTGTCTTAAATAGGAAAGATCCCTCACTGTCTTTTTTAAAATCAATATGCATAATAATAGAGGCTAATTTATAAATTTAGAAAAAGCAAAACACATAATGCAAAACATGGGGGTGAGCAAGCTGAGTTTAGCTTCCAATTGAATTGGTTGCATTCGCTTTCACACTAATCTCTATGGGTTAAATATCAGGATAGGCTGACGTCTCTGGTCTTTGGTGATAGCCAATGTAGAAGTAGAACTAGTTTAGAGTCAAAACCACTGAGAACTACAATTTTGTACTTTATGTATGAAGTAAGAGACCCCTACTGAAGAAGTTATAACAATTCACAGATAATAAAGAAAAGGTATCTGTGAAGAGCCATGAACATGGATGTCCTACGTATATAGATAAAATATTGGTTTTTCCCCAGATTTGTATATATATATATATATATATACATATACTAGCAGCATGTCCCGATATTGCCCGTGCTTGATTAAAAAATCAAAGACTCATACAGTAATCGCTATCACTTACTTAAAATATTGTTGCCCTTCCTTGCCTTTAAAGGAGTGCCCTTTGCCGTGCTGATGTTGCTACATGCTTTACTTCTTGCCTATCTCACACTGCGAATTTTTTCTAAGCTCTATACTAAACATTAAATCTGTTACGAAAAAAGAACTAAACAAAATGAACACAAAATGATCAGCTTTAAAAAAGGACTCGTAACTGGAAAAACCGAATTAAAAAAGAACCCAACCCAGTTCTGCGGAATCAGAATCAACGTTGAGTTTAAGCAAGCAAATGAGCCAATTGGAGTAAAGTGCCATGCAGATTTAAATTTTTCCCACTTGTGACGAATGCAGCTATCGAATTTTTTTTTTGCATGCTATCATGGTAGTTAACATTCATGTCAGTCAGCTGTTGGCTCTCACACTGGCCACTAGAATCTTCCTGCCTTTTCGTGGCAACCTACTATAGGCTCTCACTCTGGCCTGTAGAAAATGGCTGCAAACTACATGAAAACTGCTGTAGAAGCATGAAAAAATCGATTATTTCCACTATTGATGGGAGTTGGGAAATGCAATGTTGGTCTTGGCCTTGCCACTTATTTGGGGCATGTGCATGTAAATTTTGCAAAGTTGGTCTTAGCCTTCCCGCTAACTTGGAGTATGCGCATGTAAATTTTGTGTGCAAATCCATTGAAAATTGCGGCCGTGTATTCGTTACACACACACACACATCCTGCCTTTTATATATATATATATATATATATATATATATATATATATATATATATATATATTTAACATTTTGCTTTTAATCTCCAGAACTTATAGAAGTGAAGAAGGTTGTAATGAACTGTTATCAGCATTGATACTTGTTCTAGTGAATATATGTGCATGAAATTTATACTTTAAAAAAAAAAAAAAAAAAAAAAAAAACAACTTTCCATTGACACTAATAACTCTTTTCTACTCTGCATTGCTCACAATGAGTTTGACATCTACTTTGGCATATGGATCTAAAAAAAATTAGTATTTGGGGAAAATTTAACCACTGCTTAACTGAAAAAGTATTTCTACCATTGTTAGAAGTAGGATGTGACATTACAGTAGCAATGGGAGTAGTCTTCATTGAACAGATATGCTGATGGGTTTTAAATTAAATGAATTATTATTCTTGATTTTTAATACCCAAGTAAAAAAAAGTGACCCACTGAGTGTTACCTGTTATTAAGGTGTAAGTAAATTAACTGAGATGCCATGCAATGGCATCTCAGTGAATTTACAAAGGCTGTTTTGTAATACTTTTGTTGTCAATCTCTGGATATATGATAAGGCAGTGACAGTATAAGTCTTAAGTTATTTTCCTACCATATCTTAAGTTAGTATCATTTTCTCTCATATATTTACTGGAGGGAAGAAAATCTCTTGAAAGCAAAATTTCCTTCTTCTCTGATTCTTTGCGTCCACTTCAAATAGACAAGTCCTGTCATCTCATTTTATGAATAAAATTTTTTAGAGGACTTTGTGTCAAGATGCATACCAAATTAGAACTAAATTAAATATGTCAAACTCTATAAGAAACAAAAAAAAAAAAAAAACGGTACTGAATTGTTACATAATATCATTTCTCCTATATGGCAGTAAATGCTGGACTTGAAGCAGCAGAAATGAGGTTCTACAGAAGGATACTGAGAATATCATGGACTGAACATGTGAACAATTTAGAAAAATGGAAAGAAAAAGGACACTTAACATAAGAAAGCAATAACTGAAATTTCTAGGGAACATAATGAGGAAAGATGGTTTTGAGAATTTGACACTCACTAGTTATACTGAAGGCAATACATTAATACTCAGTATAAAATTTGGAATTACTGTATTTGATGACATATAAGACGCACAGGTGTATAAGATGCACCCCAACTTCAGCAGGGCAAATCAAGAAAAAGATATTTTCAGTAAAAAAAAGTGTGCATTATATGCTGTTAAATACAGTTGTTATAAAATTTATAAAAAAATTTAGTATTAACTATAGGCTTCTATTATAACATGTTTCCATTGCTGGATGAAGATGAGGCTTGAAGCAACAGAAATGTGGATCTACAGAAGGATGCTGAGAATACCATGAACTGAACATATGACCAACAATAATATTTTAGAAAAGGGGAAAACAAAATGGACATTTAAAATTAACATCAGAAAGAGACAGTTGAAGAGCAACAGCATAAACATATGCATACACACACACACACACACATACACACACACACACACATATATATATATATATATATATATATATATATAAAATCCAAAATTACCTGTCATGTGGGTATAGTCTATTCCAAACCAGCTCTGAACTATATATATATATATATATATATATATATATATATATATATATATATATATAAAAAAACACAAGTCTACTTTTTATGCTCAATCAACATGTACATAAAATTATACAAGCACACTGTTAGAAACCTGTGCCTCTCTGCAAACAGATATCTTTTAAGTCATACATTAGGTGGAGCCAACAAGCATAGACAGGTGAGTCTACAGGTTCCCTGAAGAAAATATATATATATCAATGCAATGTTTCTGTTTCTCAATAATTCTAGGCTTAAAAAAAAAATGTGCAAAAATGTATTAGAAATTTATTAGGTTAGAAACCAGTTTGAATTACCAATGTAACATCCTAACTAACCAGTCCTTAAATATATCATGACAAGAGATGAAAAATAGGTTGCATACAACAGTGTTCAATGCAAAAGGCAGTGGATTGACAAGGATAAATCTCAACACCCAACCTGAAAAGCTGTATTCTATGGAAGAAAGTGTTGACATTCCACATGTGGTGGGATATATAGTATGATTTATTTAGATTTCTTAAAATGCAATGAAATGCCAAATGCACAATTACATATCCAGCAGCAGCAATGTGTCCATGAATCTTTGGTTAAGAAGCACTTTTTATTCTTCAACAGTAAAAATGTTATTCTCCTCCATGACATCACAAGGCCTCCCACTGCAAAAATAACACAGGGAAAAATTTTGGAACTCGATTGGTTCCACCTGTCATAATCACCTGACCTTGTAGTAACCAATTATTACTGTATTGCATAAGTGCAAAACATTTTGACAAGACTCATGAGTTTACTGAAAAGCTTTTCACTAAAAAACCAACAGAATTTTACACAAAGATTATCAAAGTGTTGTCTGATAAGTGGTGGCAAGTTATTCCAAATAATGGTGAATATATCATTGAATAAAATGCAATTGTACCTTAACTTTTCAAGAATAAATTTTATAAACAAAACGACAAATTTATTTGTGATTCAACTAAATATTCTAAGAATGTAAAGGTATTTCTCCTAATAGAAAATTTAACTAAAATTCTGTTTGATCTTCAGTTCTGTTTCGTTTTATAGTTGACCAAATTTATTACAGAACTACTGCATCATGAAATAATGGCTGGTTACTCAATTCAGAGCAGGTAGCCAATCCAAATTGCAGACGCCTGCTCAGCCTTTTTTGTGTTTGATCAACGCCTGTGATTTTTCTGCTGACAGTAGGTACAGTTTCTGGCAAATAGCACAGAAGCTGATGTGAGCAACAGTTTGAACAAGGGCAGTCTGCTAAAGCCCCTGGCATCTTGTGACTTTATGCTAGCAAAACCAGCAACAGCTTCATATAGTTCCATCTACTCAGTTTCACTCACAAGGAATGGGTCAACCTGTGTTTTGGTTTTCAGGCACTTCCCAATAGTGCTATATGCTGGGATCACATCCCCAGACTGAAATCACCTTCCTGACAAATGGTGAGATTCTAACCTTGGTGTCATAGTTGGAAAGCGAATGTTTTGATTACTCACTCATGTACTAATACCATCAAGAAATATCTGACCTCAAATCTTACAAAATATCTTTTATTCACAATCTCTGTGCCAATATCCAATTTACAACAGCCAAAAGAAAGATGGTTGCTTTTTAGATTTCTGATTATACAATAGATTTGCTGAATCCTTGCCAATGGTATCAGTCTAGAATACCACCATAATGGCTTGTTCTATCAGAAACCATTCAATGAGTTGAGTTCTTTGAAGCACATACTTTTAACAACACACAGAACTGTAAGGAGGCTGTTAGCAAGATCTTATATAACTTTTGTTGCATCTGTTTCAAAATGATATTAGATACAATATGACAAGAATGGCTGCAGGAATGTTTGTGTGTGGAAGGATGGACATCACTTTGGAGCTGAATCAATCCTGTATTTATTAGCTTATGTCAATGTGCCTGACAACCCGACAGCAAAGGTCAGTTTTATTAAAGAGGGCAACAACATAATCACACACACACACACACACACACACATATATATATATATATATATATATATATATATATATATATATATATACACACACTCTACATGTAGATATATTTCAAGTTATACATTAATTGTGGCCAACAAGCATGGACAGGTAAGTATACAGGTACACTAAAGCAAATATGTACATATGCAACATTTCTGTTTCTTAGTTTCTCTAGGTAGAAAAAGAAATAAAGTCATCAAATTACATTACCTATGCATCAATATATAATACTGTCAATACAAATATGTAAATATATACATCTACAACTATGCTTGGACGAATATTTATATTTGAGCTTCTTAGATGAATACATATACCAGTACACACACACACACACATATATATATATATATATATATATATATATATATATATAGAGAGAGAGAGAGAGAGAGAGAGAGAGACTAGCACCAAATAGACAAGTCCAATAATCTCATGTGTCAAGATGCATACTGTATTAGAACTGAATTGGCATCAGTCTCTCTATTCAATGTATAAAAATTTTGTTAGAAACAAAGAAAAGTGTACTGAACTTTTATGTAATATCATTCTTCCTATATGCTAGTGAATACTGGACAATCTCTTCACAGTTGAAGATGAGACATGAAGCAGAAGGAATGTAGTTCTACAAAAGGATGCTGAAAATACCATCGACCGAACATGTGAACGATGATGAAATTTTAGAGAAACACACTTAATATCAGAAAGAGACAGTTGAAATTTCTAGGGCACATAATGAGGAAAGAAGGCTTGGGAAATTTGACACTCATGACAAAAGGGACACAGAAAAACAGTGTGTAACCTAATTAATGAGCTTGATTAAATGGATGCCAGTACAGGGTTTAGGAGTGATACCAAAAAACTAAATTTATAGGACAGGAAATTGTGGAGAGTCATTATCACCAATGTCCTCAATGGACACAGCAGATAGAAGAAGTTTCTCTTGGAATAGATACAAACATGGAGTGAAAGGGAAAGAAAAGAATGATTATAGAGAGGATTGAGGAAAGAAAAAAGATGAACAGGATTCAAGAAGACAGAAGATGGTGATTGACATTACATATCATTTTATTTCAACAGTAAAATGGTGGGGCCTAATTACCAAACTAGCAGCACGCTTAAATTCATATAGTTGCGGAACAAGGAAATAAAGCCTGTCAGAGCAGATGCCATGAAAATATTTGTTGAAAAAGCAGAAGGAAGTCATACCATATCGGTGAGAAAGTGATAGAAGTCGAGATGCGGCGCGGGGGGGGATCGATTACATTACAGATCCTTCTTTGTATTTTGTCAAGAATCTCGAGATGTACTACAGGAGCACCAGACCAGATATGGTATCAGTATTCAATGCACTACAGATCCTTACTTCTTCTTCTTAAGTAACTTTGACTTCTTCTGAAATAACTCTGAATTTAAAAATTCAAAGTTATTTTTAAATAAAAAAGTTTAAAAAAACACTGCAAAATATGCAAATTTTTATTTGTGTTGAAGGTTGTTTTTCTCCATTTCTACCTTAATTTTTGAAAATCAATACAAGTTATATTTTTACAAAAGACAGTGAAAGATCATTCTTATTCAAGATAAGGTAAATATTTCTAATATTTTTGCTATAAAAATAATGACCACTAATGGTAACCCATGTAATCCAGTACCATCTGCCACATGTTCAGGTCATTAGGAAGTAAACTGGTTCCCCTGCAAGACTATAATGGAAAAGAGAGTGGCTAGACCTGTCAAAGAGCATATGAACCTTTTTGTAGAGTTAACAGCCATCTAGAACAAAGGTATTGTAGAATGGTCTTCATATCTATGTATGCTGCCAGTGCAGTGATGACACAGTGTCACTGGGTGGAGGACTTACTAGACTGAAGGTAATGGACAAGGCAGAGGGTTCCCCCTGACGGAATCAACAACTACATGTCCATAAACAAGCTACCAAAGTTGGAGGATATTGACTGTGGTTTAATCTGTGTGAGCAATGGGTTCAGCCAGATCTGCTTGCCCAAACATGAATGAATACGATTTTGGCTTTCAACCCAGATATGCAACTCTACGACCACACCTCGTCATGGGACTGACAATGATGATGAATGGAAACATTTCCCTCATGATTGTTATTCCCAATGTAAGTGTTAGTTAAGCATAATTTGTAACCCTACTTGTCCATAATCACTGAGGAAAAGTGCCTAATATAATGTATTTCCTAAATCATAAGCTTTTTTTTATCATTTCATCCCAATCAAGGTGATAATGCCGTTAGAATGCAGGAGGTTACAGGGAGTGAAAAAAGAAGAGAAGACGAGGATAAAGGGAAGGATAAAAAATGAACAGGGTTCAAGAAAGTAGAAGATTGCAACTGATGTTGCATTTAAATTTTTGAAAATTCTAGTTATCAGGAAAACAAAACAAAAGAGATGTGGGAAGTGTGAGGAAAAAAAAGAGTGGAAGAAGTGGATGCATTTAGCCATTTCAATAGTAAAATATTGGGACCTAGTTACCAATCTAGCAACACATGTAAATTCACATAGTCTGGGCACAGGGAAAAAAAGCTCATCAGAGTAGTTGCTATGAAAATATTTATAGAAAAGACAGAGGGATGCCATATAACAGCAGAGAAGTTGAGATGCCTGATGTCAGGATTGATTATATTACAGATCCTTCTTTGGATTTTATCAAGTATCTCGGGATGTACAGCAGGAGCTCCAGACCAGATATGACAACAGTATTTAATGGCATGGGTGAATAGTAGATTTATAAATGTACAAAATGTATTCTGACAAAAGATAAATTTTTTGGCACGACACATTGAACTAACTTTTCTTGCAGTGGATGAAGCAATTGATTTCATATAATGACCCCACTTCATGTCAGGGAAAAACATGAGGCCAAGAAAATGTAATATGTTGCTCTCCTGGAGTTTAGCATCAGCCATGCTGATGGCAAGTAGAAAAGCAGTTTTGTTTTAGAGTCATCAAAATTTATAAGCCATTTCTTGCCCCAGTTAACCACTGATTGGAGGTCCTTTTCCAGAGGAGTCACTATGTTTACCTTGTCAGATCTGTTAGATTTGCTACTGAGACATAATTAAATGGTAGTGTCATCTGCATAAATGCCGAGTTGGTAACTGATGACATTGAGGAGATCATTGATGAAGATCAGAAACAGCATAGGTCCCAGGATAGAACCCTGGGAGTTCTTATTGTCATCCTTTTATAAATGAGACAAGAGAAAGTGACTGCTTGATTCTTTCATTTCTAAATGTACAAAGCAGTGCTGAAAAGATTTTGACCTGGACCACATCTCAAATCCAAACCAAATGACTAAACATCAAATTTTTTTTCAGTCTCTCCTTGGTTAAGGCTGACTTTGCAGAAATTAGATTATGAAATTTCAAATCATGTATTAGTTATGCAGAGAACTTTTCAGTATCCTCTCATATTTACATATTTATAAAGTATAAAATGATACATATTGTTTTAATCATTTCACCTCAAGCAAGACATTAAAGCCACTAAGATGCAAAGGGGTAATGAGTATTAAAGAGTATAAGAAAAAATACTATTAAGGAGAGAGGACAATAAAAGAACAAGAATTGAGAAGACAGATGATTAGGACAGACATTACATTTAAATTTTTGAAGGTCAAAGTTAACTGGGAAGCAAGAAGTCAAAACAGAGTTTCACAAACAAGAAGTGTAATAAAAGAAACTGTTAGCATAGAACTTATGGTAAAAGTGGAGTAAAATTTTAATGTATATATAGTTTTATGTCCTGTTTTATATTTTATCGACTGTTGTTTTGCTAAATCTTGATTTTTCTAGTTTTCTAGATATTTTTGTCCTCTTTTTTGCTTATTATTTGTTTGAATATTTGATGATCCAAATTAGTACACATTATCAGATTTGCTGTTTTGAATATGAAAATGGTCCAAGAGGGTCCGGAGTATTATTAATTAAAACCTGTTTAAACTATTCTAATTATAGTCATCATATATACTTGCTCGTCAGAAATCTTTATGAAGGCCAGTGAATTGAAATATTGCACCAGTAACAAAAGCAAACATGAAAAGAATAAATTAACACCTTGTAGACATTGCTATCAAATAGCTGTAAAGTTTACCATTAACACTTTTATGTTATCAGAAGCGTTCACTACATATCGTTGTATTGCCTCTCTTTATATTGTTGGCTCTTCTGGTAATATAGAAATAGATAAGAGATTTTTATGTTGAATTTTATAAATAAAACTTCATAATTCTTCAGTGGTGAATAAAATGTTCTTCGTTTAATTTAATATTCAGAAAATGGTAAAGATAAGCAAAAGTGTTGAACAACTAAGTAAAATACAATTAGAAATTGCCTTAAATGTAGCTGTCATTTTTGGGCAGTATGCATAAGCTTACGAGTGATAGAATAAGGAACAAATAGGAAACGCTTATAAATTTAACCGGTTTCACTTTTATTTAAGCTTCTTATGAAGGTGAACTAAAAATGAAGCAAATAATTTATAAACATTTCTTTGTTTTATCATTCTGTTAAATTTTAATCTATATTTCATTTCAATTCATCAAAAGCAATGGATAAATCATCTAAATTATGCAAAAATAAAAACTACACTGACATCTCATTTTAACAGGTATATTTACCAAAATTACACAAATATATCGTGAGATGCTAAAGAGTAAATTTATCCAATAAAATTGCCAATGGCTTCAACCACAGCCTCTAGACGACTTTGAAATCTCCTGCATCCCTTCTGGACAATTTCCTTGTTTGAGTTGCCATAATCCTTGTCTTCAGTTCATCTTTGTTGTCATGTCGAGTTTTGTTGGTTTCTCGCTCAACTGTATATCACAAAAAGTATCAAGCGAGTTGCAATCTGGGAAGTTAGGTGGCTAGATATAAGGTGTGATGTGGTCGCAGAAATTGTCTGACAGCCATAACTGGGTTTTCCTGTTTGTGTAGCATGGTGCAGTGTCCTCTTGGCAGACATAGGGTCTTCCGTAGCCACCCTCTTGATTGAGAGCAGCATTACCTCCTCAAAGCACTTGATGTAGGCCTCCATGTTGAGTCTTAGTCTCTGTAGGAAGATGAATGGAGGCATAATATTGCTAGTGATCACTCGAAACACCTTTGTAATCAACATTAGACTCATCCAACTATTTCAAGATCCCTTGCACTATCCTCAGATTGACACCCAAACACTCTGAAATGTTTGTATTGGAGCTTCCAGCATTAATATCAAAGAAGTACAGCATAATGTTTCCAAATTTCTGGCGGAGTGAATTGTCAGGGTGATATTTTTTTACAGATGGTACCCAACTGAACCAACTATACTGTGCCGTCAACAAAATCAAAAACAAACAACGCACATGTGCAAAATTAAAAATTTCAAATGGTGACAATTTACTCATCGTACCCTGTATACAGTAGTAAATAGAACATTTGTATAGTTTTTGCACACTTTATATCCAGAAAGGGAAACACTTCACTTGTTCAAGGCCTTTTTTCACCATTGATCATAGAAAACAGTTGACAGTTTAGATATTTCTGAACAAGTTGAGAACCATGTATGGCATCCACATGAAAATCTCAGTCTGAAGAGGCTGTTTAAGAACATGATTCAAGTTTTTAGGTTAATGTTTTGATCTAGACAAAAAAAAAAAGAAGGTATCAGTTTGACTAATACCAGAATTATATTGGTTTATATTTTGACTTAATTTCCTGCTGGTATTTTACAGTTTGACTCATACTCTCTTGAATGGCCAGACTTTTGTGGATCGTCTACCCTCATTGATTAAACAGAATTTTACGTATCATTATTTTATTTAACGTTAAGTTGAATAGTGCTGTTTTTTTTTGTTTTTTCCATTTATTTTGCAGTTATTTTTATCATCTGGCTTTTGTTTTTTATTTGTTTTTATTTTGTGAGGATGACTAAATAAAAGTGGTGTAACAGTTGAATAAAGATGATCTTTTAAATTCTTTAGAGATGAATAAAATATATTAGATATTTGTCAAATTTACAGTATTTACATTAGTCGGACTCATCTTTGTCGCCATATTTGTCACAACGTTCCGGCCGTTGTATGCTCCGGCCTTCTTCAGGAATTTTGGAATTTTGAACTGAACCCTTTATTTCGATCACTGGGGTAGACTGTTCTAGTTCCATGTGCCATGTTTGATGGATGTCAGTTATCAGTTACCTCCTGCTAATTTTCCCTCTGCCTTAACCAGGTATTGAACTCACCTTCTTTGGGTCTGTCACTGGATCTAACCAACGCCTTTATCCACTGTGCCATGTGTCCTTGAGGACATCTGGGTATGAACTTCTGAGTATTATAAACCTGATGTTTTCAGCATCATTTTTAGATCCAGTGACAGACCCAAAGAAGGTGAGTTCAATACCTGGTTAAGGCAGTCGAGAACTTTCAGATGGAAAATTAGCAGGAGATAACTGATAACTGACATCTATCAAACATGGCACATGGAACTAGAAAACAGTCACCCCAGTGATCAAAATAAAGGGTTCAGTTCGAAATTCCAACCACCTGAAGAAGGCGGAGCGCATAAACGGCCGTAAAACGCCAGGACAATATGTATGATAAAGATGAGGACAATAGTACGACTAATGTAAATACTGTACATAATACCTCATCTCAGAAATATAGACAGACTTGTCAAATTTAATCCATTTCCTATGATTTATATGAGTAAAATATAAAAAGCTGGTCAAATATGGATTGGAATCTGACAGGATGATAAGATAAAGAACAAATAGGAAATGTTTATCAATCTAACATGTTTCACTTTTATTAGAACTTTATCAAAGATTGAGAGAAAACGGACAAAAAGACAGAACTTTGGTATTTTCAATTTTTTGGGGGTCAATTCTTATTAGTCACATGCATTAAAACCATAGATAATTCTCTATGTATGTATGTTTGTCAAAATTCTGGTATGTCTAAGTGGGCATCAGATGCTAATATTTATTTGTAATTGCGTATGTATCTCTGTCTAATAGGAGTACTTCTGATGTCTTCACCTTTGTGTGGTCAGCTGGTGCTGTGGGGTAGCATTCCACTTTAATCTGGGACTGTTTGTTTTATGCATGTACTATTAGTATTAGATAGATGTAAGATTCTTTAAGAACAGATTCGAAAAAAGGATGGTGATATAATGTAATGTTTTAGGCATGTGTTTATAGTCTGTATTAATGTTATTACAAAGTATTTTCTCCTTAAAGGATTATGTTCTTTGTTAATTACACACACATTCATACACAAATAGAATTCAAAATCATTAAAAGTTATAGCAGTTCAATGATCTCTTATATCCTGAAGAGTGATAGCATTTTAAAAAATATATATATATTTTCATAATCTAACTACTTTATAACAGTCTGTACTGAAAACCAAACATTGAAAAAATGGATGTTGATTTTCAAACTAGTTTTCTTTTGTTCTCATATCCTGTCACCTTACAAAAAAAAACTTAATTAATATTGTTAAAGTGGTGGAGAACATATGTACACTAAAATATTCATTAAAAAATAACTTGTATCTCTTTTTATATTTCCTTGAAGTTTTAAAATGTTTATCGAGTTATTTACTTTTCGATCATGTTTATTGAATTTGTCTTTATCATTTTTTTTTATTTCTTTATTATTTGATAAATTGTCATCTTTCATTAATGGCCAACTTGTCTGATCAGATTTTTGGTCGTTATTATTTTCTTTTGTACATTATTTTTTAAATAAGTACTGAGATTATCTTAGAAACACTAAGATAAAATAAAAGTAAAGGTGGTTTTAAACAACATACCTAAGTTTATGTAAATGAATATTTAATTAAAAACAAGTGCTGATGAAGTTTTGTATATTTTAACTCTTCTTTTATTCTCATCATCATAACGTCTTTCTTATTTGTGACTCAGTCATTGATTTGTTCAAGAACATTCTTCAGAATTATCCTCAATTTCTTTTCTTTGAAATTACTTAATGGCAGTTTTTTTCTTCTCTTTTAAATATACTGTCGATGTGTAACATATTCATTTTTAATATCAAGTTCTTCTTTCTTCTTTTATGTTAGGATAATCAGTCGTTGAACATTCAAGTGGCCGGATACAGTCTTCAAACAATGGGTACTGGTGTTTCAACCAGCTGTCCCAAGAGCCCAACAGTCAGCTCGCACTGGCTGCAACACTCTGACCAGCCATCAGTCATCAGCCTACCAACGAGGGCAGGACAGTTACAGTCAAGACCACACATCTCAGCTCACCTTCTCCCACCTTATCGCCACGCCTTAGAGGTGGACTGTTCTGACTTTCCCATCAATATTACCCCAGCCCATACACGGAAAGGGAAGAACGTGTCAGTTCTATCCTCATTGCAACCCCACTACCGTCATCTTCAGCCAAAGACACAGCAGCGGAATGCCACAAGCAGTGTCCGCCCATTTGCCTGCAGTGGGAGTGACTACTGCATTTGTGGACGTTGTTCTCTCTCTACTGTCCTGCCTCATGCTGCAGTGACAACGACTTTGGGTGTTGCAGCAAATAACATGATTGCAGTCTGCTCTGATGCCCATACCCCTGCAATATCTGGCTCTAGCCCAGGTGGTGGCATTACTGCAAAAGAGCAAGTTGTTCCCACCCGTATCCTTGCCAGGACCCAGATGGAAATTCTCGAGCTGGAGATGAGAGCCCGTGCAATCAAGGCAATGCTACAAGCAGCAAGTCAGTGCCGCCCTTTGGAACAGCAGCAGCCACCTCCATCTTCGTAGAATATAAAATATAAATCTTAAATCAAAAAGAGAAACTTTTTTTTTCAAACTAGTAAAAATTCAATTTTGCTAAAGAGCCATTTGGAAAATATATTCTAGGAAATAAAAAAAAAGGAATAAAAATGCTTGTTAATGATTTTTTTTTCATTAAGAGTGAATTCTTTTTCTTATTTTTATAAATTTATGTTAATGTGTCTTTGCAAAAAGAAAGAAAATGTTAAAAACTTTTTGCTACCAGTAATTGTATATAAAAATGTATGCATAATGTCATATTTCAATGTTTTTATTTGCATCATAGTCATATCATGTACAATGTAAATTTTGTTAATGAGTATTTATGTTGTGTTTTATTCAATATAGCTGATTTTAATAAATATAGATGCCAAATTTATCCTTTTTTGCTTACAAAATACTTGGTGGTGACATATGTATATATATATATATATATATATATATATATATATATATATATATATATATATATATGTATAATGACGAGACAAAGTAGAAAAGGTTATAAATGATGTATTTCACCAACATCTGTTGGTTACAGCTTCTTCAGGTTGGAATGAAAGACAAAACTGTGTGTAAGGAAAATGGATTAGGATTTTTGAGGATAAAAGGAGCAATAAATTAAATTACCTTATCAGATCAAACAACCAGATATCAGAAAGTTTTTTATTTCTTTGGTATTTACATACACAAGCACACACACACACACTACATGCATAAATACATACATGCATACACACACACACACACACACACACACACACATATATATATATATATATATATATTTATTAAAGACATTTTTTTTTTATGTTTAACGTTCTTTTTTTATAGATACAAGTATTTAAGTAAATGCTCTGTTTATAATAAACAGTATTAAATAACATTTACCGGCCTGAATGTCAAGAAATTTTCATAGAAAATATTCGTCCTTTGACTTGGATTGAACCTGCATCCTATACGGAACTGTCATTTACGCTGACGTGCCTTAACCGTCCCGGCCACAAAGGAGCATTCGGTAGGCAAGGTCGAATTTACTGCTTTGTGGCCGAGACGGTTAAGGCACGTCAGCGTAAATGACGGTTCCGTATAGGATGCAGGTTCGAATCCTGTCAAAGGACGAATATTTTCTATGAAAATGTCTTGGACATTCAGGCCGGTAAATGTTATTTAATACTGTTTATTATAAACAGAGCATTTACTTAAATACTTGTATCTATAAAAAAGAATGTCTTTAATAAATAAATTGTTGGACTTTGTCCATTTCTTAATATATATATATATATATATATTGATGCATGTTTCATTAAATAATATAGACAAGTTTTGTCTATTTATTTTAAGTAAGTTCCTTTCATATTCTCTGATAAGCTTAATAACATTACCATTGAAAGACAAAAGGATATCACCATATTGATATATGTTTAAATCTAATCTAATCATTAGTATTTTAAAAAATTTTGGAGAAATCATTAGAATCTAATATTGAGTTATAGATCTGGATTCAAGTTACAAAATTATAGGGTGGGGATAAAAAGAAGAAATAAGTATAAATAAAAATTGGAGACAGCGAAATATTTAAGAAAAATTTGTTAAACTAAACCCTATAATTTTGTAACATGAAAACCAATATTAGATTCCAATTATATAATTATTAAACATACAATATACTATATAACTTTGCTTCCACAAGACCCAGAATTTTTGAAAATACTACTGATCATAACAAACAGTTGATCACCATTATAAGTACAAGAAGACCATACTGAACATGACACTCCAAGTTGTACTTTTGGCATAAAGCATTATGTATATTTATTAATATATACTTTATAGCTCTGTGTTGCCACATTGAGCACTGTTCTGTTAACACCAAAATTTAAATAAAATAATTATTTTCAAATTTATATATGCACGTGATGACACATATGTAAGTTTCATTAAGAACAACTGACAAGGTACTGCAATTAAAGCTTTTTATTAAATTTTTCTTGTGTTCGTCTAAACGATTTCTTTTCTGTACATCAAATTTCCAGAAAAGAAATCATGTAGACAAACACAAGAAAAAATTTAATAAATAGCTTAATTGCAGTACCTTATCAGTTGTTCTTAATGAAACTTGCATAAAAGAGGGATTGCTGCCCAAATACAGAATTAATATATATATATATATATATATATATATATATATATATATATATATATATATATATATACACACACACACATATATATATATATACACACACATACATATATACACACACACACATATATATATATATATATATATATACGTAAGTGAATGTAATGGATTCGAGTGGAATTCGAACTTGGCTCTCGATTCCTCAATCCAAGCCGCTTATCCTTTATTCCACCGTGCCTCCGATATAAAGCAATATATATATATATATATATATATATATATATATATATATATATATTCATTGGTGTTTGGTGGATTTTAAATCAGCCCACCTCCAAGTAGATATCTGTTTTTTACCCCTACTGGCTCATATAACACATTGTTCTATCATTGTTTCTATGATGATGGGTGATAGTATGTATGATCCTGGTCTTAAGTTTATTGTCAAAAATTATGAGATCAGCACACTCTCAATGCATTTTCTTCATAGTGAATGCTTTCCACTCATGATCAGACTTATTAAGTCGAGATTGTGTTCAGATGTATTAGGGTGAAACACCAGTGTGTTATTAGGAAAGGCAATCTGTTGTATGACCCTAGGTGTTTGTTCATGCATCTTCAGCATTTATCAATTTAAAATTGTAAATTTGCTGTATTTCATCCTCACCATATTTAATATGATTCCATTGTTCCATTGACAAAATACTTATTAGTGTACAGAAATCCATTTCAAGACCGAAATGCATGAGGTAGGATTTTGCCGTTTTGTCATTCATAGGTGTGTTCCTTACAAAAAATGTACTCACTCTTTAAATGATAATAAACACAGTGTTTATTGACTTGCAAACGAGATTAATGGCTAAAATTAAGAAATATTTATGTTTATAGGTTTACAAAGAAGATTAACAGTTTAAATTAAATATTAAATTAAATTAATTGCATGTTTATAAATATTCAAACTGACAATGAAGTCAAGAAGTACATTTTGGTGGACAACCTATGTATGCATGTATGTGTGTTTGTGTATATATATATATATATATATATATATATATATATATATATATATATATATGCAGTTAATTAGGTATTCTATTTTCGCTCTATTTAGTGTATTGAGTACTTTTACGTATCAGCTTAGGTAAATCTGTTGGTGTTTTTTCTTTTGGCTAGACATTGTGGTGCTTGTTGATTATTTTCAAGCAATATGAATGTTTTTAGTCTTCTTTTTTTATAGAATTTTTTTCCCAGATATTAGTTTGTGTAATATATTTTATTCACAAACTGTACTGTTTTTTTTTTACACCACCAGGGTTATAGTATAGGCATAAAAATAATAAAAAATAATACATATATATAAGTTAGTTTGTATCACTCATTTTATAACTTAAATGCTTCGTTTGAACACTAAAAACATTCACACCTTTTCTTAATTTTATGAATAATATCTATCAGTGGCTTAGAATATTCTAAAAAGTAAATCCAGTTGCAACTGTTAACTTTTATAGAACTGAGTAAGACTTCTCTGAGACAGGGTATTATGGCTACTTACATTATTTACGTTATTCGGAATGTTTTCTTCATCTCCATAGCTATATTCACAACATTTCGGCCGTTGTACACTCTGGCCTTCTTCAGGTGATCGGAATTTTGAACCAAACACTTTATTTCATCCCCCGGGGTAGATTGTTCTAGTTCCACGTGCCATGCCTCTTCCAGAGGTCTCAGTTATTTCCCTTTTACTCAACACTCCAAGTTTTGGTTCACCATTGTTGTGGCCTGATATTGAACTTACAACTCACAACTCTTTGAGTGTAGTCACTGGATCTAATCAACGTCTTTATCCACCATGGCCCAGTGGATAAAGACAATGAGGTCTGTCTGAAAATGATCCTGCTGCTTGACATAAATAAAAAGTAGCTTTCCTATGGCAATAGCACTTTAATCCTTTTCAAAGTAATCCTCTTGAGCTGTAACACGTTTATTCCTTCCATTTTTCAAAATATTCTGCAACATCCTTCATAAGGATTGCTATAAGCTTTTTTGTTATGTTCTCCTTAATCTCATCCATAGTATGAAATCTCTTGTTTTATGTTTATTCAAATTTTCATAAAAGATAGAAGTTGCAGAACTATAGTGGTGATGACAGACATGGTTGATGCAATGTTTTACCAAACTACTCAGCATAGCATGTAAAGAACAGGCAGTTAAGATATTCAAACTGGTTGGATATTTTTTGAACAGTGGAATCAGCAGATGTTCTCTTATATTAACAGTTGCCATTTTCCTTTCACTGAAGTCTGCACGCATTTAACATTTTGAGCGATTTGTTTGTTGAAGATCTCCCAGTACTGGAATTACTTTCAATTGGTTCTCAGCCAAGTTTGTAGTGAAATTTTATCTAAGCTTCACACATTGCAGCATCTCTAAAAGCCATTTTAATCATTCAATTAGTCCAAGTTTCACACAGAACTTGATGTATATTCACTCTAGGTATGACAGTCACACTGTACATAAGTTCAATCAATGGCAAAACAATTATAACAAATTTAGTATCATGAAGGCTGCGCTAGGGATAGTTTTGCCTAAATGCTGCAAATTGCTACAAAACCAAAAGATCAACCTAAAACCTTAAGTTATGTTCTTAAATAGTCTTGTCAGATTGAGACTTTCATATGGAGACCATGCATGGTGCCAAACCTATTCAGAAATATCTAAACAGTCAGCTGTCTAATATCAATGGTTAAAAGAAGTCTTTGAACAAGTGAAACATGAGGATCTTGGCAAAGATCATCCTTCTTTGAACATTGTGAACTGGTGCTACAAACTGTACCAAATAACAGAAACCATATGACTTGAGACCGACTATGTAAAAACAAAACCATAAGAAAGGCCATGGGGAAGCAACTGCTATATTGTCCAAGATTAGTCATAGCATTTCAAAGAAAAGGAATCTATTAAGAGTTATGAGAGCTTCAGATGATTTTCCTAATATATATATATAGTAATCCACATACTGTTGCTAAACATCTGATTGAATCAAGCAGAGATTGAAACTCGGCCAATTTGACATCAGAGACACTTACACTTAGGCTATCAGCGCACGGTAGAGAAAAGGAATCTTTTAATGCATTATGTGATATATATAAACGCTATACCGGCTGACATAGCACTCAATTCTTTTGAAGAGTGATGTATTTAAAGTGGCAGCAGCCTTTAAAAATTCTCAATCTCCATAGTGCGCAATCAGTGACCGAGAGCATAAGTAGTCATCCCCAGACAGACTGTTTTGTTTTTGCTCACAGCTCATCAGTGTGGCTAGACATCCAATTATATATATATATATATATATATATATATATATATATATATATATATAATACCAATTTGTAATTGGTAGGGATTATTCAAGGAGGACTTTAATCCAATGAGAGCTCAATTAAAGTTACACAGCAATATATAATGAAAAATTAAGAAAATACCTTAAGAATCATTACCGGTTATAATTTATTTCATGACTATTGTTATATTCATCTCTTCCGACTGAATCTGTTTAAGAAATGGAATCAATCCATCCAAACAGATATACCAGGATAAAATGGAGAAAGGGAAAAAAGAGAGAGAGAAAAAAAAGAAGAAAAGTTTTTCTTATATGTTAGTTGCAATGTTTTACACTGGATATGTCTTATCTTTTTATTTGTAAGATTAAACTGGATTAAATATAATATATTAATTTCCTGGTAGTATTGGTAACTTCTTGTACAGATGTATTGGTATTTGGTTGCTATTTGTGACATTTTATATTGATTGGTTCTCAACATCTTATATGAAGGATTTTTATTTAACAGTTGCATATTAATTTACCAAATAATTGTATATGTTTAAATTATTTGCGAGTTCCTTAAAGAAGCTATTTATCAACTAAAAAAAAAATGTAGGAAATTTACAAAGCATATAACTTGTTTAGCATTTTGTTAAATTATCTCTCCACCTTACTTTTATTTCTTAGGAAAATGGATTGTCTAGTTTGTATAATTTATGTAACCATAGGCATCCACTTTAACTTTTCTGGCTGCCATTAGATGCTAATATACAGGTCATGACCCATTTATAAAAAAAATAATTTTTAATTTTTGCTTCTTCATTTAGTTTAAATTTAACATAGGCCATATTTGATTGGTTGATCAGAGTAAAGCCCACAAACCTTATCACCCCCACTTTTTTATTTTTTTCATAAAACGAGGTTGTATTTTGCTTTTGAATCTAAATAAATCATTCACTCGCCAGTAATTTACAATTGCCCGAGGAGATGCATTGATATGTATTGAAACATGCTGCAATTGTGTAGCAATTTTTACATGTTTTCTGTGTAATATCTTAAAATAAATAATATTGCTCTATTCTATTGCTGTATTGAGCCCTCTTTTAAATTAAATGTTACGAATGTTGGAATTGTATTCTATTCATTCTCATCATACCTGGATATATATATATATATATATATATATAAATTGGAATCAAATCAGAGAAGAGGGTGGTTATATTACACGTCAAACTCATTGTAAAGTATACAACTACATTGTAAATGAATTCACTATAGAAATAATTTTAAAAATAAGGATAAAAGGAATGTCAGTTTTCAGGAATTAATGCAAACCATAGCTGAGGGAAGAGATTTATTATATGTCTAATGTAAATGAATTATGAATGATTTCTCTATAGTTATGTTAATGTTTTATTAGAAAAAATACATTAAAAATCAGGAAGAGAGGGATTATCTATGGTCAGAAATGAATACAAGCATTAATGAAAGAATAACAGGATTACGTGTATAAGTTAAATCCATTGCATGTGGTATAACTATAGAATTGCATTGTAAATAAATTACTATGGAAATACATTGTAAAAGTTTTACTATAGAAATGCATTGAAGAACAGGAAGGGAAGAACAGTTACTGGTCATAAGTTAATGCACATTAATAACAAAGGGAACTAGACAATAACTTTAAGATTTTATAATGCTGTTAAGCGATAAGGCACTTATATTTCTTTAAAAATTGTCTGCATTCCACTTTATATTTTAATTCATTTCAGTTGTAAAATCATTGCAAGTATTTTGGAATTTTGATTAATTCAAAAAGGAGAGAACTTCATTTTGCATCTTCCTCTGAGAAAACTCTTCTTTGCTGTAACCAGAGATTATTTAAATCACAAAGTTTATTTCCTATTCAAAAAGGAGACAGACATTTCGTGTTTTTAGAAAAAAGCAAAAATTTAAAAAAAATAAATTTAAAAAATACCACGTAATTTTCAATGTTCCAAAATAAATGTCACTAATTTTAGTTAATGCTTCTTGTTTCTAAGCCACTGATACCAAGTTGAACTCCCCAAAGACTTCCAAATTCAGTGACACTTTTAGCGAAAATCATCAAAAAAATTATTATGTAATGATTAATATTGGGCATTGTTCTCTAAAAGAAAATCATAAAATAATTAAAGAATTATAAGAATATAATAAACCTTCCTAATAAATCAACAATGGTTGGAAAGTGTATGTTGTGACGTCTTGGCTTCATGCCCATAAGCATATATACATATATACATGGTGCCATATTTGGGCAGGAACTGCCTAATCCTCACTTTCCAGTTTTGATAGAGTTCAAAAGCATCTCTGAGTCCTTGTTGGAGAATAATTATTTTCCACACTCCAACCTCTCTCATGGGTGGGATGGATTGAGTCTCTCAATGCTCCATCACTACTTCCATGAAAAGTGCTCAGACAAACTACATTCCTTGGTTCCACCAGGTCTATCCTTTACGGCTAGAACCTGCCAAGCCACTTACTTATATTAGCAAACCATCTACATTCCCTCTGTATTCCATCAGTGAGAAGTAACTTCCATTCAAACAGCTTCTTCCTGCAAACCACTGCCCTATGGGACACACTCCCAAGAGGATGTTTCTCTGATCACTATCATCTTAACCTGTTCAAGTCTAGTTATTTCCCCCCACCTATCCATGTAAACTATCTCTTAATGTAACCCTCTACTAGCATTGGCCCCTAGACCTTATACAGTGTGATCCTTACTGTAAAAAAAAAAAAATATCAAATATAAAGTGATAAGCAGGTTCAATCTCTACCTGAGGACACTTTACTAAAATTTCTTTACTGTGCAGGCTGATAAACATAATGCATCCTGGTAAATAAATAAAAACAAGTTGTTGAGTTCAAATATGAAATGTCCAATATATATGTGTATGTGTGTATAAAAATTCAAATATAACTAAAAATATATCTGTAAAAAGATAATCTGAATAATGGCCAAAAGGAAAACTAAAATAATATAAATAATTACATTACATTATAAAAAATAAATCAGCAATAACAACATTTACTCACTTCTGTTTATTAGGCCTTAATTTAAATCACTTTTGCATTCTCCATAATTTACATTGACTTTGAGTTAGCCTGAAGTATATATATATATATATATATATATATATATATATATATATATATATATATATGTTTTTATTTAAAAATCTGAAAAAACAAGAACATTTTACATCTGTTCATAAATGTTGCAAAACAGAATCCTTACATTTGTCTTGAAAGTTTTCCTTTTCTCTTTACACACACACACACACACACACACATATATATATATATATATTAGGTTGGTGCAAAAATAATGTCGTTTTCTCTTTTTGAAGTTGAACGTCAAAAACGACATTATTTTTGCACCAACCTTTATATATATATATATATATATATATATATATATATATATATATATATATATATTGTCATCCAAAGACAGACTGTTTCGCTGTATCACAGCTCTTCAGTGTGGTTAGATGTCCGATTACTTCAAGCCATGATTGAAACCCAATCCATTTGGCATCAGTCAGAGATCCTACCCCTAGGCTATCGTCGCACAGCAGAGAGAAAGAAAAATTTTAACGTTTTCTATACGAAATACGCCAGTGGCCTGGTAGCAGTAGGAACCACTATATATATAAAAGTTGGTTCTGCATAAAGCCTTCCCCACTATAATCAAATTATATATACTCGTGTCTGGGCTGTCGATTCCTAGGAACTTAGCTGCTTGACCCTCATACATCGAGTCCACCATAGAGAGATTTTTTGTCAATTAATTTTAATGATTGACTCTTCAAAATTACAAATATTTCTTCTCAGAAAAGGAGGACATTCCGTCAGAAATTGTTCAAAATTCATTTCGGAAGAAACATACAAGAAATATGATCCAAGCTTTCAAGTTGCTTAAGTCATCATCAGGGAAGTTAGAATCTGTTTTGTAGAAAGGTGGATTTGCTTTTCGACAAGACTTTGTCCAAATTTTTGACTCGTGGTATCAAGGTGAGCTTCACGATCATGCAATTTAAAATCTGTGTATTTAGGCACCAATGTTCTTTAAGGAAAAAATCAAACAGATTCTACCTACCCTGATGAAAACTTAAAAAAGTCGAAAGCTTCGACCATATTTCTTCAGAAATAAACTTTAAAGACAATTTCAGACGTAATTTCTTCTTTCCATATTCTTTTCTATATATATATACATTTAAATCGAATATGGATATATATATATATATATATATATATATATATATATATATATATATATATATATATATATATATATATAAATTTTGGATAATGATAAAATAGGAAACAAGTAAGAAATGTTTATATCTTTAACGTGTTTCGCTTTTATTTTAATTTCATCAAAAATAATGAATTATGGAAGAGAATTTACAAGTAAATTGAGTTCTATATTGTTATTTATTGGTCAGGTTGGTTTCAAGTGTTTTAAAATCATTTCACCACCAAATAAGGCAATAAAGCCACTAACACATGAAACAAGATAATGATTGATATTGCATTTAATTTTTTGAAGATCAAAGTTGACTGGGAAGCAAAAAGCCACAAGAGAGTTCCACAAGCGAGAAGTGTGATAAAAAAAATGCTATTAGCATAGATCTTCCGGTTAGATCTAGCCATTTCATCTATAAAAAAAAAAGAGATGAAACATTGCGTAAATCTAGTACAGCGCTTAAATTCATAAAGTCGAGGTACTATAGAGTAAAGTTCATCAGAACAATTACTATGAAAGTATTTATAGAACAAGACACAAGGAAGCTACGTTACGGCTGTGGGTAAATGACTGAAAATGAGTTGTCAAGTCTGGGCCAATAATATTACAGATTTTCCTTTGTATTTTATCAAGAATCTCTATATAGGAGAAGTATCCTCTCTCATGTGGCAGCAATATTCTAAGAATGGAGCGAATAGTAGACTTATAAGTATGTAAGATAGATTCGAGAGAGTAAAATTGTTTAGCATGACACAGTGAAGCATCTTTCATGGAAAAGACCTAGCAGTTGATTCAATATAATCTTTCCACTTCCTATCAGCGGGAAACATTAGCCTGATAGGACGCAATAAGTTACACTCCTGATGATTAGCATCAGTCATTATTTTATGGAACGAAAACGAAAAATTCCAGAATTCTCATGTTTTTTTAAAATTGTAATTACAATATTCACCAGCTTTCCCATATCTCAACAAAATATTTCTAGCATTTAAAACTCGACCAAACAATTTAAAAAAAAACACTTCACACTAGGCGTCAGCCGCCAAATCTACCGACACTTAACATCAGGCATACATGATACACTACCTCACCAAGATAATATCACTTGCAATAAACCCCGATGCCAAGTCTGTAGACATATCATCACTGATAGCAATTTCTCAAGGTCTGGCACTCACATAGAATTCAAACCACCTGCTCTGAATTGTGACAGTTCAAATCTTACAAATTTGTTTTCTGCCATAAATGCAAAAAAAAAGAAATTATATTGAAGAAACTGGAACGGAATTCCGTCTTCGGTTCGATAACCATTAAAAAAACCTACCAGGGACAACAACAACCTACCTGTCGCTGCACGCTTCAACCAACCATTTCATAGTTTCGATGATGTCAGACCCGTTCTTTTAGCGTTTTCATTCAACAGCCGAAAAAAGACGGAGATAAATAAACTCACACATTGAGGGATTAAACAGGGATTTGGGTTTACTCAGAGAATATAATTTCCACGGCGAGACCTCTAACAAACAACATCAATTGTCGAAAGAGTAAGTCTCACTTCTTTGTTTATTCCTCTACAGGCGTGTTCGAAAGCTCCAATGTGTAATAACCTTTCTCTTCGTTCTTCAATTCACCCAAAAGGTTAATATATGATAAATATCAATTTTATTGGTAAATTTGGTATCATTTGTGGCTTTTTTATTCTTCAAATTTTATTAACCGGCCTATATATATATATATATATATATATATATATATATATATATATATATATATAATTTATTTGAAAATTATAACGTTTTAAAACACTTTATTCTACATCTAAGACCTTTTAAAACTCTTTATTTTACATCATTCAACGTCATCACATGATAAGACACCAAGAACGTTGAAATAAAATCTCTATTTTTGTAATGATTTTATAACATGTTTATGTTATAATTTTCGAATATATTATATTTGCTCTACTCTGTATTGAGCACTCTTTTAAGAATATTATTTTGGTTATCGGAATTTATTCCGTATACACCCATCCTATACTTGGGCACATATATATATATATTATATATTTTATTTATTAAACATAAATAAAAATGTCTTTAATAAATAAATTGTCGGACCTTGTCCATTTCTTAACATATATATATATATATATAATTTTGTATAAAGTTAGAAACAAAAAGCAAAAAGGTTTCTTGCCGAAATGCATTGATGAAAAAGTGATCCCACGATGCACACACAAAATAGTTAGAACATTACATCACATTTTTCAAACATATGGATGCAATTTCCTAAAAGCATCTGCTGATGAACTAGAACTATTGGAAAAACTAACCACTAACAAATCCAGAACCGTTAGAATGCAACTCCAGAAAAAAGAACTTTATAGCAAAAACGGAAATGACCCAACAACACCAAAATATCAAACACATGAGTGCAAAACAAAAACCTGAGACAAAAACTCTCGAATCTATGCATCAACAGCAAGTGGAAATATATCTAAAATCCTAATCTATTGGATATAACGCTTTCCAATACAGAACAAGAAACCCCAAGTTCCGGTTTAAAATTTGCAACCAGAAACCGCAAAGGAGACATATTAGACACTATAATAAAAAATCAAAATCATAACGATTCCGATTCCACCAAAGGTTTCATTCGAGGCATAATCAGTACTACCATAAATCCCAACAATGAAAATAAATTACCAATGAGACACCTAAATGCGCTAAAGAACCAAGAAATAAAAAATTCCACATTATTCCCTCTGACAAAGAAGGCAGCATCGTAATCATAAACAGGATTATATACATAGAAAAATTAGTCATTACTCAACGATACAGACACATAGGAAATAGTAAACGAACAAAAACTAAATACTGAAACAAAAATTCAACAAATAAAGGAAAATGATTAAAAATTAATATAAATCGTGGTATAGACTCATCGAATATCACCCTAAAATTAGAACACCAAAACTTTACAGTTTCCTATGCCCCCCATCATTACTGATATAGGCAGAGATCCCCCACACATACTCACACAAAATAGCCAGAGCTATAGCAAAAATATTAACCCAGCTCCTTGGAACACTAAATCCATCACATATTAAAAATTCAGGCAACCTTGTTCAAAAACTAAGGAAAATAAATATAACTGACAAACTCATGGCCAGTGTAGATATAAAATCACTTTACACTACTATCTCAGTTGAAAAATGCTTAAATCCTTTAAAAAAGCACCTAACAAAAGCAAAGATAAACATCTCCCTACCAACAGCTAAAAATAATAAAAATCTGCCGTTTCATCACCAATCAATGTTATTTTACTTTCACTAACAATGTTTACAAACAAAAATTCGGATTACTGATGGGATCCCCTCTCAGGGGAATGATGGCATGTATTTTTTTGAAATTTCTCGAATCTACTTTCCAAAACATTTTACGTAAACAATTAAATTACTTCCGATATATTGATGTTGCTCTATTAATATATCCCCGTGATACTAACTTAATGAATTTTGTAGATAAACTAAACAAAACTGAACACAGAATAGAATTCACATAAGAAATAGAAAGAAAAAAGAAAGAAAGAAAACAACACTTTACCTTTCTTAGACATCATGTTACACCGATTTGACAACAACCTAGAACTTAGTGGCCACCGAAAATCACCCAATAAAAATGACTTAATAAACTTCTACTCCCATCATAACTCGGAATGATCATTGGATTCTATTTAGGAGCACTCAGAATTTGCAGCCCTCAGTATTTACACGAAGAGGAGAAATATATTGAAAATGAATTCAAAAACATTCAATACCCTATTTCATTTTCAATGCAAAACAAAAGGCTCATAAAATATTCTAAAATAGAAGAGCTGTCCTTTCTGATAGACCTAACAAATCAAAAAATATATTATTCTACCCACTAACTCTATCACAACTAGAACCCAAAAGAATTTATCTAAACTCGGCAGAAAATTTGTCACAACTACATCTAAAACAATCACAGGATTAATCAATAAAAACAAAAGAACCAGCCAAAACTTGTAGAAGGAATTTACTCTATCAAATGTAGGAATTGCCAGAATGAATGAACTGGAGAAACCTCAAGAAGTTTAAACAATATGAATACAAAATGTACGCAAAACGCATTGGTTCTTCACCAGAACAAATTGGACCACAATTTTAACATAGTTAATACTACTTTGATTAAAAGAGAAAATAATCCACGGAGACGAGAATTTTTGGAAAATGTCTTGATTGCTAGTTCAGCCACGATAAATTTGCGTCCACGCTCTTACAAAATATCACCATTCTTGGTAGATTTTATATTGTCAAAAGGATAGTCAGGGACAAAGGTGATGGAAAGGAAAAGAAAAAGAATACAAATGAATTTGACTAGATTGAGAAGAGAAAAAATATATTTAAAAAAATATTCTTTCTAAAATTTTGAAACTACCTGCGTTTCGTGCGCATGTGTAGACGTGGCAATGTCAACAAAGCCAATCCGATAAAATCCTAACAGATGAAACAAAAAACTTTCCTGTTTGTCATATATATATATATATATATATATATATATATATATTCACAATAAAAAAAACAAAAATTAACATAGAGATAGTCTATTTCAAGCCGTTCTGTACTCGGCTATCATCAGCGCCTAAGAAACTCTCTCGAAGCATTGTTTTAAATTTATTTTCGATGTCAGTCCTCCTCTGGTAGACGCCTTGTTAATGAGAATGGGTTTGTGTTAGCGATTGGTGGGGGTGTAAGATATCTTATCCCGGGGGAAGCGGTCTGGGGTTGGAGTTTATTTATGACCAGAACTTTTGTTGTTTGTAGTTTAATATCAATGATGACAGCCGTACAGAACGGCTTGAAATAGACTATCTCTATGTTGAAGTAATTTTTTTTTTTTTGGTGTAAAAATACATATGCTCTTTTAAAATAAAAACATCGAGCTCTCTGTGGATCAGTTTTGATAGTTGATATTACTAGGAACCACCTGGATTATATACCAACGGACCGATTACCTGTACTACATATATATATATATATATATATATATATATATATATATATATATGGTTGGACAGAAAATTCTGACTCACGAAAGAAAACAATAACATTTTATGGAGCAACACGAACATTTATTTTTCAAAATAAAACCCATCATTCTCGACAATCAGCCAGCATCTGAATCTGTCCCAGATACCCGTCCGCTGGCCTTGAATAAAAAAAATGTAAACAAGCTTCCTTCATTTCATCAGAAGTGTTGAATCGCTGGTCGCGGGGGATGTGTGCTATTGAGAGGAATAGTCAATCGAACAGCATCGGAACTGAAGGGTGGATGTGGAAAAACCTGAACACCATCCATCTGTTTGAACTTTTGCTTAGTAAACTTGGTAGTCTGTGGTCAGGCATTGTCTTGCTGAAACAAAGCCAAATGTCGATTGACCAAAGCAGGATACTCGTTATTTAGTTTATCATACACACGATCTAGCTGCTGATAATACAGTTTAGCATTAATGGCTCGACCATGCGGAACAAGCTGGAAATACAGTATTCCTTGGAAATTCCTCCAGAGATCAAGATTTGTTGTTTTCTTTCTGCTTCCTAAGTGAGTCAGGACTTTATTGCCAACCTAGTATATATATATATATATATATATATATATATATATATATATATATATATATATATATATACAATTTTCATTCCATATTTTGTAATTGAGTTATTTTAGTCGAAAAGGAAGGAACAAATCTACATATTAATAAGCATTTATTTACATATGTACATTCCAGAAAGTTGTCAGATTTCAAGTAGCGCCAGTTCTTGATCAAATCGGCGTTTGCAACATCTTTTAAAAGTCGGTAGCGTGGAGAAAACTATCTAGTGTTGCATGTCGAACGACCATGTTGGTCCTAACATCTGGTTTCACGGACATCCAAGAAGTTTATGGACGTAAAAAATCCCAGGAGGAAGAGAACCAAATCGACTACATAACGATCAATAAAAGATTCTGGAACTGTGTTTTACACTGTAAAACATACCCTAAGCGCTGACTGCGGGAGCGACCACCTTCCAGTGAAATACAGTGAAGTTATGGTAGCTGAAGAGGACCAAAAGAGCATCCAAATCGGAACACGACAGACTCCTGAATAACCCGAATTTGAAACTGATGTATACTGACAGCATTAAAACCGAAGAAGAGAAACAATGCTAAGGTATAGCAGAATATAAAGGAATGAACAAAGAAATCAGAAACAAATTCAGACAGGCAAATAAGCGAATAACGCTACGAAAATTGTACAGATATAGAATGAGCATCACCGATAAGGCAGATATACGTAAAATAATAAGCAAAATAACATTGGCATGATACATAAAATCAATATACGGTCTGCTGATAATAAAGAAAAAAAGAACACTTCAAACATGGAACGAATACATCGGAAAACACTTCCATAACGAAAGAGCAAAATCTGCATTACAGAAAAATATGGAAGGGCCAAAAATACTGACGTCTCAAGTGAAATCAACACTGACCTAATTGAACAGAAAAAAAGCAGCAAGGACCAAATGGTGTTATAGTGACCTATCCACTTTAGAATGAACTCTTCCTCCTTCATAAATACTAACCAGCGAGACTTTCTAAGGCAGGCAGTCTACCCGCAGTCTCTGACTGTGTGCGACAGATCCCGAACCCGCTTATGCGGTTTCTGTGGGAATATTTTTGGCCGAGCCTACGGGCTCGGAGAAACCCACGTTAAACTCGGCCTTGTGCTACATACATTCCTTGTGGGGTGGGGACTGTTAAATATTGGCAGTCGGGATACAGTCTTCTGACTGTTTGCGACTTCTTTCGAACTCTTTGCTTTGGAATCCGGACTAAGCTATGCCGAAGGTCAGAGTTTCATCCGGGGAGGCAGATAGACCTAAACCTGCTAATGCGGGTTCTGTGGGGATATTTTTAGCCGAGACTACCGGTTCGGATAAACCTACGTTAAACTCAACCTTGTGCCACATACATCCCGCGTGGGGGGACTGTTAAATATCGGCAGTCGGGACGCAGTTCGGACGGACACTTCTATCTGCTGACTAATAACACTCTTATTTTGTATATATGTTCTGTTATTTCAATACACTTTTTCAACCTACCTTCTTTTTTCCCGTGTCTTTCTTTGTGGCCCCTAACAGGCCACAACAGAATTGTTATAAAGATGCTGGTAACTTTAGATGATTTCGGCATTGACAAAATTACAGACGTAATAAATAAAGTATACAAAGGCGGTGATATACCAGTAGACATAAGTAGATCCATTTTCATATAGCTGCCTAAGTAGACAGGAAAAACAAATGCTAAATCCATCGGACAGTCATCTAATGAAACTAACAAGCCACAAAACTTATCATTCGAATCCTGGCGAATAGCGTTCCTGGTATAATTAGACCGTAAATAGAACAAGAACAGGGTCATTTCATCAAAGACACTTGAACAAGGAATGCTATTTTTATGTTCAGAATGATATCAAAAGTAGCAATACAAATGCAAAAGGATGTATACCTAAGCAAAAACATATGATAAACTGTGCTACAAAGAACTTTTTGAACTGCTAGGTGAGCTTGAACTATCAGGTCATCCCATAAGTTCTGTCCGAATTTTGAATAAAGAAAACAAGTGACCAAATTTTACATTTAATTACAGATTTAATCAACAATGTATTTTCCCTGATTATCTATGACTTCCTTACAAGCTTACTAATTCCATTACTGTAAAATTATTTTGGCTTTGATATGAAATTCGGTCTCCAATGAATGACAAACGCAAGAAATAAAGATAAGAAATTCAATGTATTTACACAATAATACAAAGGGTAATTCTGTTAGTAAATCCAGGAACGCGGTTAGTCGTAATATACAGTCTCGAAGTAGGACTTCCTTAGAGTCTACGGGCTTGTAACTGACTTCTACAAGCGGTTACCTCACACTATTACTCCACCTCCAACTCAATCACAGTCTCCGTTCTGTATACTGACTGACACTGGGTATTTAACGGCAGCAGTCCAGGTACACTGGTAGAGTCCACTTATATGAAAAAGGGGTGGACCCCATAACTGAAGCTTTTCATCAAACTCAACTGGACGCTCGGTTCGATCTTCATCTTCAAGAGTGAAATCTTCACCTCTGAATTTTGCAAACCATCTTCTGCAAGTTCTTTCATTCCCACATTCCTCTCCATAAACTGAGTGAATGTTTCTAGCCGCTTCGGCTGCTGAGTTTCCTTTCTTGAACTCATAAAGCATTATGTGCCTCAAATGATTCTTGGGTACTTCCATGTTAGCAGGGTTTTAATCAAACAAAAATTAATTTTATTCTTCTTTGAAATAAAATTTGATCAGTTTAAATGCATCTAAACATAAAAATAATGTTCAGCTCCATTAGACATTATAAAATACACTTTAAATTTCGTTCATTTTAACCAAAAGTTAAAATTCGGACAGAACTTATGGGATGACCTGATATTTAGGAAGGATGCCAGAAAAATGCAGGACTTATACTGACAGCAAACCGCCTGCATACAGATAGAAAATGAATTTGTAAATGCAAAAAATAGAAAGAGACATAAGACAATGATGTGCTTTCTCATCGGGCTTATTCAAGTGAGAGGATTTGAAATCCAACTAGAATACATTATTGGCGTCCACAGTCTTAACAACATTAGATATACAGATGATATGCACATTTTGATAGCAGATCAAAAAGGAAATTACAGGAACTCCTACAGAAGATAGTAAAGGAAAGCGAGAAGAAAGGACTAAATATTAATTCTAACGAGTTTGTGTATTGATGGTATCGACTGCTATTCAAAAACATTCACATAAGTGTGTTAGATTGGTACGAAGCTATCAAAAAATTTGATACTCACAGGACAGATAGAGGGCAAGAGTGACAGAGGAAAACAAAACATAACATACTCAGTGAGCTTGAGTAAATGGATGGTAGAACAAGGTTTAGGAGAGACGACATTCATTAAGGGTTACAAAGGTTAAGAAATTATAGAGTAAAGCAGAACAACCAATGTAGCACAAGAAGTTTTGTCTGTTGAAGGATTTTTTTATTTGGTAAAACAGAACTACGAAAGAAAATGTAGTTCAAACAAATGTAAGGTTTAATTTTTAAGACCAAGAGCACGCCACAAAGACAGACGACACGAGCGGAACTTAAAAAATGCAGACGATAAATTTATTAACCCACAAAAACATGAAAGAATTACACAAATTAAGTTCTTCGTGTGCCAAATGATGGAAGTAACATGTATGTACAAATAATTACTGCAAATAAAATATACATCTTTCACAATAAAAATCAATGCTGCATAAGGTCCCCAGGGAAAGTAAGCAATATAAAATAAATGGAAAATGGGGAAAAGAACTCTGAATAATTTTCAAAATATAGGTACATTATTCGAATCAAAGTTCATGATAACAGCGAAGAACAAAAGAATCACACCAGTCAAAGACTTTTTCCTGGATGTGGGAGCGACTTTGATGTTCCTTTTAAATACTCCTTTGGTGGTCGTCAAATTTCTTCTGTGTTGTTTGTTTATTGAACGGACCGACCTACAGTAGTTGTTCGCCGACTCCACGAATTCAGTTCCCATTTTTGCTTTTATTCACCAAGATAGGCTCCAGATTTGCTTCTCGGAATTTGGATGGACATTTTTTGATTCGTTCCGAGTGAGAACCAAACGCAGTTATTTTTCCACAAATCGGAATGGTCCGAAAATATTTTTGAAATTCAAATGTTTAAGCAAGATTATTTATTTTGGAAAAATACAAATTGTGGCACAAGGCCGGAGAGGAAATGGGGAGAGGCTGGTCTTGATTAGCTGTCGTAGTCCAGGTTAATCAGAATCACGATCCATTCATTCATTACAATTTGCCCATTCGCCACAAGAACATCCATCGCCACTCAATCCTGCATATAACATAATACCGCATATTCGTAGGGGATCTACAGAAGATCCCATGCCGTAAAAATTTAATTTCATTGTAGCATCTCGCTACCACTTTCTTATCAATGTTGAATTTTGTACATTTTTGTGCAAAAGGTGGATCAGAGAGCCTACTCAGCTTAGTAAAATCAGGAAATATAAGCTTCTAATTGGTCAATAAACACACAAGTGGGCATTGCAATCCACCCATGTACAAATATTTTTTCCAGAGCGTGACCAACTCAAGTTTTCTCGCCATTTTCTATGAGCCTGTCACGTGATTACATCAGTTATAAATAGCAGACACGAGCTTGCTGCTTTCTCTTCTCTTCTTTACTCTTTCTTTTTTCTGCGAAGATGTGACTTAAAGGATTCTCGTCTCGACCATGGGTGGTCAGACGTTAAAAGCATATTCATGCATGCACATACGTACGAACTTTTTCAACCTACATTACAAACATACAGAACATTTCCAAACAAGCAACAAGAACTTTTCTCTTTGAAGTATTCTTCTAAAGTTACAGTTTATTTAGCATTTCTCAGCTTTATAATTAATTCAACTTTTGTGAGTTCAGATAAAAATATTTCACAGTCTAAGGAACATAACACCAACACAACTTTAACTTCTTCGTATGTACATCAACACACAAAATAAATACAAATCTTATTGTTTTAAAACCATTTTGTTCCTTCTTGTATTTCATGTTTTGTGGTATTTTACGTTAAATATACATTGTGTGGTCATGTTATTCACGCAGCAATAAACAGACATCTACAAGTGGTCCATTCTTATTAACATACCACTATATATGGTGACCCTGAGTCTTCTACATTATGGTGACCCTGAGTCCTCTACATTATGGTGACCCTCAGTCCTCTACGTTAGTGTCCATGACGTTCGTTTATATGAAAATTTCATGATTTATTAAATGATGGGACGGGCGGCTGAACCAGTAAACAAACTAAAAATTCAACCCAAAGATAAAACTAAAGCAAAACAATGTTAGTAGGATCCCTCCATCGCTTAAAATAATAAGTGTAGCCACTGTATTCTATCGATAGACAAAATCAAGAAGCACTCTCACTAATGGAACGTTTAAGCAAGAGCCTAACAAAGTGTCCGTTTTATCTAAGAAAAGCAGACGATACACTCTCAAGCAGCTTAAATTTCTTATACGGCCAGCATAAAATGTTCTCTCAAACTCAAGGACTACTAAGAGCCGCAAACTGTAGACAAAATTAATTTGTTTCTAAAAGAATCCATTAATGGAAACATGCGAAAATATGAACTTAATTGTAATTGATTTAGATATCCAAAACTGAAGTCTCTCTTGAAAGATTTTACATATTTTAACTGTTTCAGATATACTAATGTTTTCTTTAGTTGTGACAAGATCAGAAGCCTTCTTCCTATTCTCCTATGTACCGCGTTCAGGACGTTGGCGATCATGGCTCTTCACAATTTCCCATCTTTTGTAGCTTTTGATAAATTTTGTCTTTTTGTTATCCTTGCCCCACCATTCATTTTTTCAAGCTCGCCAGTTAATCTGTCCTGTGAGTATCAAATTTTCCAAGCACCCTTTCCTCATTATGTGCCCTATAAATTTCAACTGTCTTTTCCTGATGTTAAGTATAAATATCCTTTTTGTTCCTATTTTTTTTATAAAATTTCGTTGTTGTTCACATGTTCGGTTCATGGTATCCTCAGCATCCTTCTGTAGAACCACATTTCTGGTACTTCAAGTCTTTTCTTCACCTGTGAGTAGATTGTCCAGTATTCATTGCCATAGAGCAGGAGACATATTACATAATATTTCAGTACTATTTTCTTTATTTCTAACGAATTCTTTTTTCTGTTTCTTTGCTTAGATTATGGAAGGTATATTTTTCTATTCCAGTGCGCCTGCGAATGTCGGTATTTCCGTCCTCAGTTAAAACACTTCCTAGATATATAAAATTTCCTGCTTGCTTTGTTTTGGTGTCTCCAGTTCGTAGTCCACATCTTGTGCTGCTCTTTTTGCTGACAACTTTATACGCTGTCTTCTTACAATTGAATTCAAGTTAACCGAGTCAAACGGATCCCAAGAGAAAAAAATGGCTATGATGGTAGGATTAACTAGTTCTTAACTTTATCGCCAATAGGGAAATAAATGAATGAATAAATAAATAAATGAATAAGAATAAAACGTTGGATCTCGAACGCAGCGTTGCTATTTAATTTTATTTTGCTCAGCTTTAACCTCGTCCCATTGACACATCAGAACAATTTACGAAATGTCTTGCACATTTTCACAAAAGCCACTTGCTGTTCGATTTCTTTCTCTACAAAAACCATCTAAGACGTCTGACATCTTGATCATTGCGGACAGACACTGGCCGGTCAGCTAGCCATTTTTTAAATTTTTATTTTTTTTATTTTTTTTTGCGATTGTTAGAAACGCCATGTTGTGTCAGCCGGATATCCGGTAATTCACTCTGGGTGACTATTCACTCTGTTGATTACCCAGCCAGCAATTATTCAGCTTTCCACCCGCGGAAATGGTTTTGTTGAAAAGCAGACGACGTGACTTTACTTTTGATCAGTTGAGTAGATTTGTACCACGCGTGCTTTGTCTGGCGGTGAGTTGTGGACTGAGTTCGATCTTTGTTCTGTGGCTAACATTTGAGACCCTGTTTCAGACTGGCCTAAGTTTTCTACCATGACAGTTAAGCTGGTTTTATGGCCACTAAACTAATCACACGGAAAAAAGAGTATTTATTCAAAAGTCCTTCTCGATTATACTTATCAGTTATCAATTAGAAAAGAATTGAAATAGACCACCCAGCGCGATATTATTTATAAGTTGTTTATTAAAAAAAATAATTGAAAAGATTTTGGAAAATATTATGACAATAAAAGAGAATGAAATAACAAAATGAAAATTCACATGCTCAATGTCGATGTGGTGTAATTGTCCACAAGATTACCTCGTTTGGTCCATTGACACTAAGTAGTGAATTCGATTCTCACTGGACGCTCTGTGGATACGGCCTTGTACCACAACTAATCTACGCTTAGAAAATCATTTTGTGCAATTCAACGTGATAGAAAGTAGCAAGCTTTTCTCGCTAGATCAATTACGATTGTGTAGTGTGTTAGATTCTCATTGAGTGTCTCATACATTTGGTATTGTGCCACAACTAAGCTACTATTATTAAACATTTTTGGGAACTTGTAATGAACAAAACAAAATCTAGATTTAAAATTCAAATGCTAAGCAGTGACTCATTGATTTTGTTAGAAATTAAAAAAAAAAAAAACGAATTTTACAAACTTTGCTTAACACACACACAAAAGCGAATCCAAAACAAAACTCGTGAAATTTCACACCTTGATGCGAAATTTTTTTCGGACAATAGAAAACTAGGAAATTTTTAAAAACAAAATTCAAATAATCTTCAATTCTCAGAAACAAATTATTTTACGGACCTTTTCGCAAGCCGACGCGAAGTTTGTTCGTCGTCCAATCATATCCGGGAGTGAATTCCCAAATGACCTTTTCAAGCCCCACAAAAAAAAAATAAAAGACCAGAGAGAAGACGAGCGTATTAACACGTCCATTGACAAACGTCATGCGGTCGTTATCATTATCTCTACCTTTCTCCCTCACCTCTTTTATACTTGATAAACGAACGGAACGTTTTAAGACTGAGCGATTACTTCAAAGACATTCCTACCCTACGATAACGCTCATACATACATACATACATACATACGTTCCTGTCTACGTACACATAAACTCATTTTTGCAAGGACTACTACGAACATTTTGACGACCTTGTATCAACCAAAATACATTAATTTTTATTTTAATTTTATTTATATGTATATAAATTTGTTGTTTCATTTTGCAATTTGATTTTCTTGTTTTATACCCCCCCCCCTTATGGTGGGCTATCTAACTAATATGGCCAAATAGAACTAACCTGTTTCAACACTCATACACTTCACTATAACTGATAACCCACTATAGTGCAATGCTTAACAAGCTTGCCTCGCTACATCAGGCACGTCCAACTCGCGGCATATTTAATATTTCTATGCGGTCCACTGTACCCTAAAAACTATGTATGTTTTCATTTACGTGTTTCAAGAAAATTATTCTCAGATGGTGTTAGTAAGTTCACTTCTCCATTGCTTTAAAAGGCGAAGCGGACAAAGACCTTTGCCGAGACACACTGGCTGGTGCATTGGGCAAGAACCAGAGCTTATCTGGAAAACTCTTATGCATGTGGGGTAGTACATACTGCTGTGAACAATTCTTTTCGTGCGTGAAAAACATCAAAACTGCTGAAAGAAATAGGTTATGTCATTCCCATTTAACTAAGACTGGTACCATAAAAGCAGATACTGACACTGTAGTGGCGCAGTACATATTTGGTTAATTTCTCTCTCTGGGGATGAAGATGGCACAAAGCCAACCCCCAGATGTACTTTCCAAATAAGGCCTCTTTCCCTATTATTTATTTTATGAAGATCAAAAACTCTTGACGTTAGACAAAAATGAGAAATAACGATTCACAAATATTGTTTCAAACGTAACAATTGAATTTATTAGTGTTTGGTATACATGCATGGATACTGAGTGTAAAGGCTAGACAGAGTTGTGTCTCTTTGATTAGGGAAATAATTGTACCTGAGTTCATATTATGAGGAAGTAATATTAAACTGTAATATAGAGTGTTTGGAATTATATGAACAAGTTAGCTAGAGTTCAGAAATAATACATGCATGAATTAAGTATTGTTCATTTAACGTCTGACTGTATGAGTCGAGACGGAGTTCCTTTAGGGTCACATTTTGGCGGCGTGTTGAGATGTACGAGTGACGTAGATAAGTTAGGCTCGAGTCAAGAAGAGCAGGAACAGAAGAGAGAGACTATCACACGTGTTGGGTTTATATAATGGTCGTGTATCACGTGGTAGGATCAAATGGAAAACGCGGTAAAACAGATTTGTCGCGTGCAGGCGGTTTGATTGGTCGGAACTGACCAATCAACGAGCTAGTTTGAAGGTGATTGACCAATGGATGCTCGTTGATATTTTGTATGAAAGTAGGATGTTATTTACCAGATAGGAAGAGTGCATTTCCTAAAAAGAGAAAAGGCTGGTTTGTTGTGGAAGATTCCACAACACTATTATAAAAGAAAAGCAATGTCAAAATCACATTGAATTTATTTTATTTTGTGTATGTATAATTTCTTTTTTCTACTGTCAATAATACAGTATTTTCTTGTAATTATATATATTTGTTATTAAAATTTGATATTCTCAACGTTTTTGAACTTTTAAATAAACGTAAAAATACGTTTGTGGTCCGATACCTAAATTTCTAATTTAGCCCATTAGGAAAAAGGTTGGACAACCCTGTGTTAGATCACTTACGACTGAGTAGTGAGTTCGATCCTCACTGTGTGCTCCGTACGTTCGGGCTTGTACCTTAAATAATCTACGCTTAGAAGATCATTTTTGGGAACTTCGGCGTGGTGTAATTGTTAGCAAGCTTGTTTCGCTAGACCAATTACGATTGAGTAGTGTGTTCGATCCTCACTGGGTGCTCCATACTTTTGGCCTTAGTAAATCATGTTCAATGTTTGAAGTTAAAAATTCCTTTACTGTTGATGCAAATTACATACAATGACTTTTCAATAATATTCATCCTTGTTGTGGTAGGATCCACCTAATTTGCATAGTGGAGTACCGACCATATAAATATGGTTGGTACCGGGAAGAGAGGAAGGAATCAAGAGATTCAACCAGAGACTCTGTCCGACTGCGACTCAGTCAACACATTCTCCAGGAACGGTCTTACCAGGAATATACAAAAGACTATATGTAAATATTGTGTACACTTTCTTGTTTCAATACATTTTGTTCTAAGTACATTTTGTGTTGCATTATTATTCCATGCATTAGTCAAGTTTCAACAATCCTGTACTTGGCCTAAGAGCCACTCGAGGTAGAGAGTTACAGTGTAAGAGACACCACCGTAAGCAAGGCGTCAATGCTACCAAATGCAAGGGGTCAGCGGAAGTGAAAGAGAAGGAAAAGCCTTTAGAGAAAACCGCAAATCCAATCCTAAACAGGAAACAAGGGATAAACCTCTTCTTCTGTTCAATAGAAAGATGTAAAAAGAGAATAGTTCTCAAAGTTCGAAAGAGATCAATCACTTTTTTAAGGGCTATAGAGATATTTTTAAATGATATGTAAAGGTTGAATATATCTTTTTCTGCGCGTCGGTTGGTCAGTGACAAGGATTTTTTTTTTTAACAGTCCGTGCCCTTGTTCTCCAGAAATCTGTTCTGGGAAATAGTGAAAAGTGTTTGCTGTTTTTACTGAACCAATGCTTCTTATATATATCTTTAAAAACGTTCGTGTCGATGATGTCTAACCTTTGAGATAAATACACGAAAATTTGTGATCGTCTTCGCGGCTGCTTGTGATTATATATCATTAAGAAGTGAACATCAGCCGTGTAACAATATCACCGCTTATTCACTTAGGTGCTAATACTCTTGGGAATGATATGAATCCTCTTCTTCTCCCTCACAGCTATGGGTAAATAGCAGGACAGACCGGGTTCTATAGCCTTGGATGGCAACTGGTCTACCGCAGAAAGAAATGGCAACCTACTACGAGAAAAAAAATCTGTCTCGTCTGTCATGTATCAATTGATACATGATCGCCTAAACGTGTATCATACATGGTACATGGCAACCTACTACAAGAAAAAAAAATCTGTCTCGTCTGTCATGTATCAATTGATACATGATCGCCTAAACGTGTATCATACCTGGTACATAACTGTCTGATGCGAACAGAAAAACCAATCTAACAAAATATTGATGATTTAATCTATGTATATATAAAATTCTGAGACATCCGTTAGTCCGTCTGTCCGTCCTTCACACCGTCTAAAACAGCCATCACATTGACTGATCAAAACCAAATTTTGGGAAACAGTGCAAATAGATAAGCGGGTAAAAAGTACAGTTGGTTTTCTAGGGTGCGTAGCTTAGTACAATAAATTTTCATTCTTTCTTTTTTTTGAAAAAATAAAAGCTTTATTATTTAATATACAAAATATTCCTACTATTTTAATAACAATTTAATTATTAAAATAATGAATAATTATTTAATAAAAATGCAATATTATTATTCTCTCTCTCTCTCTCTCTCTCTCTCTATATATATATATATATATATATATATATATATATATATATATATATAATCTCATACTGGTAAAATATAGTGGACAGTAGTAGCACTGTAAATATAAAAACAGTTAGGGGAGTAGATATAAATCCTCTCCTTCTCTCCGCAGTCTTGGATGGCAACTGCTCTCCCGCAGAAAGAAATGGCAACCTACTGCGGGAAAAAATCTGACTCGTCAGTCATGTATCGAAAGATACATGATCGCGTAAGCATGTATCACGCATGGTGCACAACTGACTGAAGATGGTAACCCACTTGTCGCTACGAAGCATCCGGTCTGTCGATATTCTCGCACTAATACTGATATCTTTCAAGAGCTGAAATTTTATGGGGAACGATAGACTCAAGAGACTTGCGCGTGAGTTTCTCCGGAAGTTATTTTTTGGGAATGTGAATAATTTTTTTTTAATCAAGTTCCCGCCAAACAATGCATTGAAACCACCGAGACACAAGGGATTACTGTGTGTGGGAGAATAGAGAGAGAGAGAGAGAGAGAGAGAGAGAGAGAGACGAGGTGGATTTAGTAATCAACAGTGCTAAAGAATTATGATGAAGGTGCTAATTGCTTGGGTAGAAGGGATTCCGGAGTAATTCCAGAAATAATATTTTTTTTTTCTTGATTTTTTCCTCTTAATAATTGTTTCTGGGTTTGAGTTACTAGTTAATTAAATGTCATAATTCCAGAGTGATTAAGAGACGGATTCGTTAAAGTAAAGTTTGTGATAAATGGCGAATTGGACTTTTGGGTGGTCTGAATAGCGGAATTCAACCAGACGGGACAAGTGGTTTTGGCAAAACTTAAGTAGGCGTTGGCTGTGGAAGACCCAGCAGGAGGTCCGAATCCGATTTTAGTATCTCTTGAAAACTGGGTTCTCGCCGAGTTTCGGTGACCGGAAAAGCTTGCATGGTAGTCAAAGGCGATTTGCATATTAAAATTCGGGGGTGGTGTCTAAAGATGGTTTAGCTCCGCCTCTCTCTATATAAGCTGCCCGCACGCTTGAGTTAGTGAGATCGGAACGCGGTAGAACGCGGAAGAGACGGCTTGTTGAAATTTGCTGGTCTGTTCTGGTCTGTTGGTTTTCCTGCGTCAAGAAGACCGATTCGAACCAAGAGATAGAAATAGAACCCGTACGAATCCAGATAATCAACAAAGCTGTGAGAAAGCAGACTGCTATATTGTAGGGTGCAGACGAAGATCCATGAATTACTTCCCTTCGATCAGCCGAAATTGTTTAGGCAGAAATTTTCCTACTCTCTCTCTCTCTCTCTCTGTCACTCCCGACCCCAAACAAGTGAACCTCGTTACGTCATTTTGTACTCGTGTAAATTCTTCGGTAGTGATATAAAAACAGTGGCCTAAAAAGGGCTCTTTGTACAGGAACCGAAAGAGTTGCTTGTTTTTTCTTTTTCATGTCTTTGCGGCTACGACAAGAAACTTTATTTTGCATGAATAATGAGTTCCTTTCAGCGTAATACCCAGCCATTTAATTCATCCTATCTCCGGATCGTTCTGAGGGATCGAAATACTGCGATTCGGATCAAAAAATTTTTCCCGTCATGTCAGCCGAGACCGTTAGCCAGCGGAAGCGCAACGTGTTACTCTTCTGGAGGTTAGCATCAGCTATGATGATGGTCGACAGAAAGTGCTCTCTCAGGCAATTAATGGAGAGTAGCTTAGTTTTATGAACTAACCTAGTTGAGTTTTACAAAATTGAAGTTTTTTTTTTATAAGATTGGATGATTTTGGATTTGTTTTGATCTTTCTTTTCCCCAAATTTTACTCAAAAGCAAATTGTGATTAAAAACTATGTTCGTTGTTAATTTTTGGCATAGGTATTTGGCACTTCCGTCATTTCGAGTTTCTGTTCATTCACTTTTATCATAATACAGAACGAGGGAATAGTTTAAATTTTTGGCAACCATGGATCTTCGTGACCCCACCTCCCAAAAAAAAAAAAGACCGGAGTGTCAAAAGAATGGCTTTTCATTCATGTGATGGAAACCTCTGATGAACGTGAATTTAAGCATTTTTTGTTATTAAAACTGATATAATGGAATATGCAAACACCTGTGTTCCTCCTCACTAGAATATGATTGGCTGGTGTCCGTCATAAATATCGACGGACCTGTAAGGTACGACAGAGTCAAAAAGCCTTAGTCTGAGAGCTAAGTCTATAACGACGTCCATTGGACTATGCCATTGATCTACACTTCTTACCTGTGACTACGACGCGTACCAGTCGATTACTGCTACCGTATTCTACTTGGTTATAGTAGCCAAAACCGTTTAGCTACTTCGTTCAAATATATCCCTTTCCGGGACATATCAAAAACAGAAAACACTATTTACTTATTAGATTGTTTATTTACACTATTAATTTATTATATTGTTTATCGGAATCGTAGTCAAGACATCGGTTATATGCCATAAGTTTCAAACTTTATAAAATGGTAAATAATAAGAATTTATTTATTAGGTTGGTGCAAAAATAATGACGTAATAATGTCGTTTTTTGACGTTACAAAAAACGACATTATTACGTCATTATTTTTGCACCAACCTAATATATCATTTACATTGCTCAGACTGAGTTTCCATTTTTTATTGCCATATTCCCTTGTGAATATGGCAATAAAGGAGAGGACAACAATGTAAATAATTAAAATACCTTATCTCAAACTAGGCAGATAATAAGGATTTGCTTTTAGTTGTTTCGCATATTTTTATAATTTAGTACGGTGCAGTAATGGGTAGCGGCTTGGATTGAGGAATCGGAGAGCCGAGTTCGAATTTCAGTCAAATCCATTACATTCACTTATGTGCTAATATCCTTGAGAAAGGTATGAATCTTCTTCTTCTTCTTCTTCTTCTCCTCCCCCCCATTGCTATGGGTAAACAGCAGGACCTTGGATGGTAACTGGTTTATCGCAGAAAGAAATAGCAACCTACTGCGGAAAAAATAATCTGTTTCGAAAATACCTGATCGCCTCAGCGTGTATCACGCATGGCACATAACTGACTGAAAAGTTTATAAATTTACTAATAAAAAATGTTTTTATATTTTTCCTTTATAAAATGGTAAATGATAAACATTGCATTGCATTTAGTCTTAATTGTAAAAATGTTGAAAATATAAAATAATTCTTGTAAATAAGCAATCTAATAAATAAATAATGTTTTAAATTTTTGTTGTAAATTCTCAAGAACAAATAAAAATTTGTAAATTCATGTTTATCATATGTTTAGATGTTATTACAATTCTAATCATTGCTTTTTAAAACAATAAACGTTACCGGGGAGTGAAGGTAGTTAACATACTAGCGGTGTCAAGGGGAAAAAAAGTTCTTTGACGCTCCGACTTTTTTGCGAGATAGATATTAATAAGGTATATAATCGTTTTTATGCAGGGGTTACCTGGGACATGAAAATTATATCAAGGGTGGCACAAGATTAAATTAATTTTTTTTTAAAAGTATTTCACCCCAACCAAGCCGGGATTGCCACTAGTACGCAAGGAGTTCTAGAGAGTGAAAGTAAGAGAAAAGACTGTGTATAGGGGGAATTGTGGACCTTGGATAAAAAGAAGAAGGGGGATCAAGTCATCAGAAGATGTCGATTGACATTACATTTAAATTTTTGAAGATTATAGTTATCAGGGAAGCATGTAAGAGGAAGGGAGTGTCACTGTTGGGAAGCACGAGAAAAGAAGCTGTTGGAGTAGAAGAGGCGGTTACATTTAACTATTTCGACAGTAAAAGGGGTGAGACCGAGATGCCAGCCTAGTAGCTTAAATTCATGCAGTTGGGGCGCCAGTGAAAATAGCTCGTCAGAGCAATTGCCAGGAAGATATTTGTAGAAAAGACAGAGGGGAGCCACATCATGTCTGTGAGAAAGTGACTTCAGTCGAGCTGTCAAGTCAAAACCGATCATATTGCATATCCGTCTTTGGACTTTGTCGAGAACCTCGAGATGAACAGACCATGTAGGGCAACGATTGAGAAACGCTGGGCTTGACATCCTGAACTGAACATCTACGAAGAGAGAATTAAATTATTAACACCTGTCTCTTTTATATTTTTATCGTAGTTAACGCATTAAACATAAAATATGGACGCCGTGTATGCGTCCTTTACATGATAAATGAATCCGTCACGTTCCGATCCTGTCCAAACAAGGACGGCAGTTTCAAACTGACACTATATCGACATCGCTAAATACATTTACGATGATTATAATAACTTCAAATAATGTAAGTAGTCGAAACCTTTATTATTATAACGAAGGATTTTCCGACTATATATCGTACGTGTATAGTAAAATTCTTTTTCTATGTGGCGTGTCCCTTCAGGGCGTAAACAATCATATCTCTCTATAATTTCTTGCCCTTTGCAGCTCTTAATATATTTTGTCTCCTCCTAAACCTTGTTCCGCCATCTATTCACCGAAGCCCGCCAGGTAAGTTATGCGTTGTTTTTCTCTGCCCCTTTTGACTTCAATCTATTTTGTTCGTTTCAAATTTCCCAAGCGCTCTTTCCTTATTATGTGTCCGCATTATCTCTTCCTGATGTTAAATATAATTTTCCTTTTCGTTTCCATTTTCTTGAGAACTTCGTTGTTGCCCACGTGTTCGGTTCAAGGTCAGTATCCTACTGTTACTTATCGCAAATATGAATTCACCCCAAGAAATTATACATTTTAAATCAAAGTTTGTTTGCATCTTTTTTTTTTATTTAATTTTTGTCACTCTTTTGAAATTATAAATTTTAAAGCAAAATTTGTTTAGCTTGCCTCGCAACAACTTAAAATCCTCAGAATGAAAAATTACCAAAGATCAGGGAGTTATTCATATTTTGTAAGTGCGGATGATATTCGAGATACTTAAAATGAATTTTTTACAATTAAAAAAAAGTTTTTGCCTTGTTAATCGGGCTGAGCGCGGACGCGTACCCCACATTTAGAAATAGCGCCCTAAAGTCGCCCACATTTGAGGCGATCCGAAAAGGTCAACTTAACCGGAGTCCAATGCAAGGGTTTCGCTCTGGGAGAATTTGATGTGAATTTTAGTAAATATAAATTCTTTTTATTTTGGGGGGAGTTAATATTTTGGGGTGAATTAATAGAAACGATCCCATTCTGCCTTCATATATTGGATGTTTATGACACATACGAATCTATTCGTCAACCCTTCCGGGATTCGGAGTGAACATCATGCGCTCTATTGGATTTCACTGGATTATATCGGTAAAGTCTAGGTTAATTCCAGGTTCAAATCTTCAACTCATCAAGCACCAATTATTTTTTTTTATTCGTACGTTAATTCTTACTGCGTTTTATTTCTTATTTTTCTCATAACATCGACGATGTCACGCTGACCTGCACGAATCTGCATCCTATCATCGTTAAAAGAACACAGATGTAATTTAACGGGTATAAGCTTTAGAGTGTAGTCAGAAAATTATCCACTTCCGAGGCAACTACGCTTGAACATCACCTCGTCTGTTTTCTAAACAATCTTTCCAGCTATTCGGATTTACAAATGTAATATTTATTAAAAACAGTAAATTCTTTTGTCGATATGATATTGTAACAATTCTCAGCTTTTTCTTTGCTAGAGCTGACGTCATTGTCGCCATGAGCCACCATTTTTTATTTATTTAATCAAGAAGACAAAACTTTAAAAAATCTTGTCATAGAAATTCTGAAACTGGGAATCTCGTGCATCATTCTTGTTTACCCAAGAAAATATTACCGATCGTTGCAAAACATTGCAATTACTTTTAAGCTGAGCTTTTTATTAGACACGTGTCTCTTTTTTAGCGTACGATATAATTGATATAGACCCCGTTTAAAAACTGAAGAATGAAATTGCCTAGTAGTTCAAAAACATAATGGAATACGATAATAAATGTTCTCTGTTATATCAAATATGACGTTTGTAGCTTACATAAGGTGGTAATAACATTTATGCTGTCTTGTGCTTCCATTGTGTTGTAAAAGAAAGGGTTACTGAATGAGGAATAACCAAAATGAAGGTTGGAAATGAGATTGTAATCTTTATAACATCAATAAAATACAATACTCGCCAGCGGCCTGAAGTAGGTAAACCACGGCTAATGGTGGACTACTTAGACAGTTACAATAGTGTCCAACATATTTATGAGGATTGGGACATACCCATTAGTTTTCATAGGTACGGTATATAGCACATAGCGAATGCTCGGATAGTTTTTATTCTTTACTTCTGTCAGTTCAGACTTTTACTGCTAGAACAGGCCATGCTTCTTCCACAGAGTCTAATCAACCTGTATTTCAAATGTAAAGAGAAGGTTCCATTCAGACAGCTTTTTCCCTACAATTGCTGCTAATTCGTAAAACAGCCTCCCGCGTGGGTGCGTCTCTGAAGACTTCAATGTCGACCTATTCAAATCAAGGTTCAGTCTTTAGCTATTCTGTAATACTCATAACCTTTTACCATCTCCTCTTTAACAGTAACTTTTTCACTTGAGTGACTCCACGCCTTGCATGGGGTAGAATATAATATGAAAAAAGAATGAAAAAAAGGAAAAATATTTTAAAAAAAATAGCAAAAAACATTCATTTTCGATGATGCATTGTTGATGTACCTTGAAAATAGGAGATTACCATATGATTGATTTAAACGGATCCAGCAAATGGCGTTGTCGCTTTCGGTGATATAGAACAGTATCGAGTCTTTTTTTTTCTATGGACCATGTCCCGTCAGGACGTGAGCATTCATGGTTCTCTTCAATTTCCTGTCCTGTGCGACCATTACTAAGTTTTGTCTTTTTTCTGTCTCGGAATTCCTGTTCCGCCATTTATTTACACAAACTCGTTAAGCAGGTTGCATGCTGCTTTTCTCACTTTTCCCACTTTTAGTATGTCCTGTTGTTATCAAAATCTTAGGGGTACAGGCAAGACAGATCTTAAGGGTACAAGTAGGACAGATCTTAGGGGTACAGGCAAGACAGATCTTAGGGGCACAGGCAGGACAGATCTTAGGGGTACAGGCAAGACAGATCTTAGGGGTACAGGCAGGACAGATCTTAGGGGTACAAGTAGGACACATCTTAGGGGTACAGGCAAGACAGATCTTAGGGGTACAGGCAAAACAGATCTTAGGAGTTCAGGCAGGACAGATCTTAGGGGTACAAGTAGGACAGATCTTAGGAGTACAGGCAGGACAGATCTTAGGGGTATAGGCAGGATAGATCTTAGGAGTATAGGCAGGACAGATCTTAGGGGTACAGGCAGGACAGATCTTAGGGGTCTAGGCAGGACAGAGGTAAAGGTTTGTAGACGAAAATGCAGATTGTGAACCAACGGATGGAACTCGTTTCATGGTCACGCTGGAAAAACAGATACCTGTAAAAAAAAAAAAACGATATATCGATATATATCTTATTATTTTATGTCGACTAAGATAATGAAACGCATCCTTATTATCAAAAAACCGAAACAATGCTGTGGGGGACGTTAAGAAAATTCTGTGTTTGAAATCATGGATTTACAGTTGGTTCAACTGTTAGCGGCTCGAAACAAGAAACCGAGTTCTAATTCCAGTCAAGTACGATAGATTCACTTTCGTGCACCCCACTCTTGAGAAAGGTATCAATCAATTTCTTCTTCCCCAGGTATTGGTTAAATATTACGTCACACTGGGCTTGCTTGTCTTTGGCAACCAGCCTAAGGCAGGCGAGCCCACTGAATTCCCAAACACGGGCAGATGGAATTTTTCTATTATACAACAGGTGGTCGTCCAATCGAAGGATATCCCCGACAAAGATCAGATATTCCTCAAAGAACAGATATTAGGCGTGGACCAATCATCTAACCTCGTGGAGCAATTCAATATACCAGGATGATAGCTACATGCTTCGCCTCATTTAGACGTGTTTCTGATCCTCTCCCTACCTTTTCCCTGAACAGGCTTACCCAAATCAATAACGTTACCTTTACCTTGTCCTGTCAGAATTCACCAGAGTCTCCCATTGATCCGTGGTTACAATGAAAAGACAACCTTACTTTGGCCTTACACAGTTGGGTAGGCGTCTAGCATAATTTTTCTATCTTTATCTAACTTTATCTTTTTCTACTTTTATCTTGTAACAGGAGTCTGTCCATTAAGTGACCTCTTGTAATCATGTCCAGAGTAAAAGAGTTGCCGGATGATATGTTGCAAGAATACAGACACACCGCAGAATCAGTTCCGTAAAAATTCGTTTGGTAACCATCGAGTTTCGGAATACCCCAGAAAGTATTGTAGCAAAAAATTTCGAAATTTTAAAGCCGTAGAGAAGATGTGTGCTGCCTGTTGGTTAACGCTATGCTGAATGCACTCTGTATCGTGAGTTCAATCTCAAGACGTGACAGTGTTCACATCGCACTAATAAACTTGCAAAAGGCATGAATCCTATCGGTAAATAGTCGGACAGAGGGACCGCTTTAGGCCTGTAAGGAAGATCATTTTAGGAAACAGGCTTGGTAAAAAGTTAGTTGTTATTGAAACCGAAAGTGTATTACTTGGGGTGTTTGGGAACTACAAGACGTCTGCAGGAATAAAGAAATGAAAAAATACAGAAACTGTTTAAAATTTTGGATATGATGGCATTCCTGTAATATTTCTGAAGAAATGTGTTCTTGAACTGACTTCTGTTCTCGCTAAAATCTATAATAAATCTCTTCCTGCTATCCTGCTTGTTGAAAATCATCTTCAATTTTTAAGAATTTCGGTGAAACGTCTGATCCTTCTAGCTATCGGCCTATTAGCCGTCTCCCCCTTTTTGGTAAAGTACTAGAGGCATAATCATCTCCGAATTGGTTATGCACCTCATATCGCAAGGTCTTCCTTCAGATAAGCAATATAGTTTTCACTTTTCTAAGTCAACTGCAACTATATTTACAACTAGCAGCATAGGCCGGCGTTGCCCGTGCTTGATTAAAAAATTGTATGACTCATACAGCAATCGCTATCACTTGACTTAAAATATTTTTGCCCTTCCTTGCCTTTAAAGGAGTGCCCTTTTCCGTGCTGATGTTGCTACATGCCTTACTTCTTGCCTATCTCACACTGCGAATTTTTTCTAAGCTCTATACTAAACATTAAATCTGTTACGAAAAAACGAACTAAACAAAATGAGCACAAAACGATCAACTTTAAAAAAGGACTCGTAACTGGAAAAACCGAATGAAAAAAGAATATTAATAACAAATACTTTTTCACACCCAACCCAGTTCTGCGGAATCAGAATCAACGTTGAGTTTAAGCAAGCGAATAAGCCAATTGGAGTAAAGTGCCATGCAGATTTAAATTTTTCCCACTTGTGACGAATGCAGTTATCGATTTTTTTTGCATGCTACCATGCTAGTTAACATTCGTGTCAGTCAGCTGTTGGCTCTCACGCTAGCCAATAGAATCTTCCTGCCTATTCGTGGCAGCCAGCCGTCGAAAATTGCGGCCGTGCATTCGTTACACACACACACACACACACACACACACACACACACACACACACACACACACACACACACACACATCCTGCCTTTTATAGATAGAGAATATTGCTGAAAGAGTCTATCTAACTTTAGATAAGAATAGTGAAGCTCAAGATGTTACTTTGGATATTTGACAGGGTTTGACATATAGGTCTTCTTCACAAGCTGAAAGTTTATGGCTATTTCTGGACGAATTTTTTGAACTGATTTAGTCTTTCTTATCAATTCACGAAATGAAATGTTTTCCTGAAGGGCCACTCTTCTAGATCTTTTTGCATAAATGTAGCTGTCTCCCGAAGCTAAATTCCTTTAACCTATGTTATTTCTAATTTTCATTAATGCCCACCCTGATGGCATCAGTTCTCAACTTTGTATCTATGCTGGTGATACAACTATTTACTCTTGTCTTAATGCTAAGTCTGATCGGTTTGATAAAGTCAAATTGGCAGCAGATTTTAAAAAAATGACCTAAAATATGCTGTTAACTGGGTCAAGGAATGGCTGGTCAATTTTAACGCCTCCAAATGAAAACTACTATAAATTAATCGTAGTGAGCGATCTCTTTCTGCTTTTCATCAGCAGAGCTGATGCTAACCTCCTTCCTGAAGCTAAGGTTTTCTACTAACATGAAAAGGAAAGTGTATATTGAATCAATTGCTAAGTTGGTTCACTTTTCGTGCTAGATCATTTTTTCTCACAAAAATCCACCTTATATAGTTATGTCTACTATTCGTCCATGTATTTAATATTGCTGCAACATATAGTCTGGTTTTTCTGCTATATATTTAGAGATTCCTGATAAAATCCGAAGAGTCTGCAATGTTATCGGTCCTCACCTGATATCTCGACTTTTCCAATCGTTTCAATGTAGCTTCCATGTGCATTTTTCTATAAATACTTTCATGGTAATTTTTTATGAGCTTTCCTCTGTGGTACCGAGACTATATGAATTTGAGCGCGGTACTAGATTGAGGGCAACGTCTCATCATTTTACAGTTGAAATGGCTCGGAGTAACTGTAAGTTCTATGCTGACATGTTCTTTTCTCGCTTGTAAGACTCTATTCCTGCTTTCCAGCGAATTTTGATTTTTAAAAATTTAAATGCAATATCATTCGTTATCTACTGTCTTCTTAATTCCTGATCTTTTATTGTTTTCACCACTTAATAATGTTTGTCTTTTTCTCATATCCTTTCACACTCAGTGTCTTAGTGGCTATGTTGCCTTGCTTTCCGCGAAATGATAAAATGCAAAGAATTTCAATTTTTCTTTAATACGAAAAACTTCTTTTTTGTTGTTGTTGTTGTTCTTCTTCTTCTTCTTCTTCTTCTTCTTCTTATATATATATATATATATATATATATATAAGCAAATATATGGATATAGATCCGACAGTATGAAGAAAAATATACGGAAAAAACAAACAAAAATCAGAAATGGACATAAGAATAAGATTAATGAAAACAGATAACTGAAATTTTTCAAGATCAGCGTTCTATGTCCATCGTCTTTTCATGTTGAATTAAATATAGTATAATGTTAATTATGTTGTATGAATATGTCCTGAAGATGGTCTACTAGACCGAAACGTCCGACGTTGACATTATATTAACATTAAAACAGCATAATTGCATATTAGGATTTTTGTTTGTTTTTTCCGTATATTTTTCTTTTTATATATATATATATATATATATATATATATATATATATATATATATATATATATATATATACACACACACACACACACATATATATATATATATATATATATATATATATATATATATATATATATATATATATACAGCGTCCTTCAGACCTGCGCCATTATGGCTCTCTAAAATGTCCTGACCTTTGTAGCTCCTAGTAAATTTTGTTTTTATTACCCCTAAACTCTGTTCTACCAACCATTTACACAAAGCTGCCCCTCTTACCTTCTATCTGTTCTGTTCTTGTCAAAATCTGCAAGCACCTTTTCCTAATTGTTTGCCCTAGAAATTTGAACTATTTCTATGTATACGTGTCGCTTTTGTTACCTAAAACATCCTCGTTGTTCATATATTCAGTTCCTGGTGTTCCCACTATCCTTCTGTAGAACCATATCTCTTCTTCATCTGTGAGGAGATTATCCAGCACTCTTTTTTTGTTGTTGCTAACGACGTTTTTAATTTAACAATTCAAACAAAATAGTTGAATCAACCGTTTTATTTTGCCGGCATTTCACCAAGAAAAGAGTGTATTGCAGTTGTGTCCAACTGTCAACGAAAGCAATAGATTAAATATATCAGGAATGTTGTGTGGGTTCACGGAAGATAATTCCAAACAACAAAGCACACTAATCGCTGAATCTTAATGAAATTTGGCTAACAGAATAATGGAAGAAACGTCTCTTCGTGATCGGATTAAAGGATCCAGTTCATTTTTTCTTTCTTTCTCAGGTGATAGACTCTGTTGTTGCGTTTTATTTAGCAATTCTCAATTACCTGTCAGGTCTGAGTTCCTCAGAAATGAATTTATTCAATCAGTTTCATTTCTCAACACAAAAGTAAAAAATTGCAAGTGCTAACGTCATTGGCGTTACTCCTCCGCGGTCTTTTGAACAGGAGTAGGAGTGTATCAATTGTTTGTTCCTGTTTAGCATTGGTTTTCCGGTGCCTTCAGAAATCTCTTCCAACACTGTACTCCTTACATCTCCGTTTAAACGCTGACATTTTATTTATTATTCATTTATGCTCTTAGGAGTAGATAGGTTCGCCTATCGTCCGGTTCACACTCCTCCCCTGTCTTTTGAAACAGAGTAGATGTTTATCTCTTGTTTTCTGTATAGAATTGGGTTTCTGATATCTTCTAAAGTCTATATCAACACTATGCTTCTAACATTTCCGCCTAAACGCTAAGTTTTGGCTTATTATTTATTTATAAATTTTTCTCAATAGGAGTAGATAGGTTCGCCTATCGCCCGATTCACACTCCTCCTCGGTTTTTTGAAACAGAGAAACAGAGTTATTTTCTGCTTTTTTTTATTGTACTTCTAAAATTGTCTCATTCTCTTTCAATCTCAGTAGCCGCCTGCGTTTTAGTGGCATTATCGCCTCGCTTGGGGTGAAATGAATAAAAACAAAAGAAGAAAAAACTAATTATGAGAGTCCGTTTTGTCTTCTTATTTAAAAAGCATCCACGATATTTTTTTTTTTTATCTTTTCAGGGAAATAACTGTTTTTGTATTGTATATGCAGTGAAAGGAAGTGTCGCATCATTGCAAGATTTGAGTTTTTTTTTTTGTATTTTCTTAGCTGCTTGTCTTCACAGATGAAGAAGAGATTTGAGGGAAACAAAAACATGGTTTTATGCGTCAATCCCTTGAGCAGAAGATGCCAGTCAGTTATGTGCCATGCGTGATACACGCTTAGGCGATCATGTATCTTTCGATACATGACTGACGAAGCAGATTTTTTTTCCCGCAGTAGGTTGTCATTTCTTTCTGCGGTAGACCAGTTGCCATCCAAGGCTAGAGAACCCGGCCTGCCCTGCTATTTGCCCATATCTGTGGGGAAAGGAGAAGAAGAGGATTCATACATTTCCCAAGGGTATTAGCACGTAAGTGAATGTAATGGATTCGAATGGAATTACGCCCTTGTTATGACGATAAACTACATCCGCGTCCAGGATATGACGATTAACTACATCTACTAGCAAGGCCTCTTATCCGAAGAAGGTTTTGAGGAGCGAGGGAACGACCTCTTAATTGCTGATGTTACCAGGTCCACCTTGATCCGGGGTGGTAGCACCTGTTAGGGCTCCCAGCTATAGGCAAATAGTTAACACCTAAACTAGGGTCAAAACACTATTAAAATGTAAAAATAGGTTTTAATACCAGAAATACTTTTTGTAAAAAGATTATTACCAGCAATACATTATTACCAGCACTACATTATTTCCAGCAATACATTTTTGAAAAAAATATTACCAGCAATAAATTTAAAAAAAAAAAATACCAGCAATACATTATTGCAAAAAATATTACCAGCAATACATTTTTGAAAAAAAAATGTTAAGTGCTATACATTATTGAAAAAATTATTACCAGCGAAACATTTTGAAATAAAATATTACCAGCAATATATTTTTGAAAAAAATATTACGAGCGATACGTTTTGTAAAAAAATATTACCAGCGATACATTTTTGAAAAAAAATATTGCCAGCGATACATTTTTGAAAAAAAATATTGCCAGCGATACATTTTTGAAAAAAAATATTGCCAGCGATACATTTTTGAGAAAAAATATTACTAGAAATAGATTTTTGAATGAATAAAATATTACCTGCAATACATTTTTGAAAGAAAAAAAAATTGTCAGCAGTTAAAATTTTGTCGCCATTAAATAACCCATTGAGATTGATATTCCGTAAAAGAAACGAAACGAAACCAAACCGAAATCCTAAGACAGGTTGGAATATCGAAAGATACCATTCAAAAACTATGCAAAGTATTAAAAAACAGGAAATATTCCTTAGAAACAAAAGAATAAGACTGTACAGTTATGTAATATCGGTATTCTTATATGACAGTGAATGCTGGACCACAGATGACGAAGAGGCTTTAAGCAATAGAAAGATGGTTGTACACAAGGATGCTGAGAATAACATGGACTGAGCATGTGAGCAATGATGAAATTTTAGAGAAAATGGGAACAAAAAGGATGCTTATACTTAACAACAAAAAGAGATAGCTGAAATTACTAGGGCACATAATGAGAAAAGAGAGCTTGGAAAATTTGACACTCAAAGGACATATCGAAGGCAAGAAGGACAGCGGGAACCAGCGCAAAACCTACCTAATAAGCTTCTGCAAATTGATGGCAGAACAGAGATTAGGAGATTTAACAAAAAATACAAAGTCTTACAAATGACAGGAAATTGTGGAGAGCCATGATCACCAATGACCTGAAGGAATACAGTACATAGAAGAAGAATCTCCCCCAATCTCTTAGTTCTGTCAATTGAGGCTATGCTGTAATTTGAGGAATTAAATGTCATTTGTATATTTAAAAAAAAATAATTGCCAATATTAAAGCTGAGTAGAAAAACAAAATCACTGTTTCAGCTCAGGTTTTTACATTGTGGGATAAAAGGAAGACTGGCACTTTTGTCTAGAAAGTTTCAAAATAATATTAGCTCATGCCACAGTGAGTCAACTTTTCAGGCAGTACCTTTCCTTCGAGAAGGGGTTGGGTTTAATATTCGGTGCCTGATGCATTCCTAAAAGGGGAAGTGCCAAATAGATTTTAGCAATTTTCCCACGGTGTAGCCGTTAAACCCTCTTTAAACTGACCTTGTGTCACATTCGGTAGCGACGTAAGTGCACCGAAAAATGCACAAATACATGCACATACTCAACAGATAAGACATAAAAATGTGCAGACGACGCTATGCTGGTTGTTAATGAGAAACCAATAATGTAAGAGTTACAATAATGAAAATAATAGTTAAAGAAAATTAGTTGAATCACATGTATGTTGGTCCCAATAATTCGTGAATGATTTTGGACCTCGAAGGCATTTCAAGTAGAACGCTCATTCTTTCGGTCGCTGTTCGCTTCAAGCCGCATAATCTTCAGCTACATTTCCATAAGTCCAGATGTTACCTGCAACCAACTGCAGCAATGGGAGAAATGGAGAGATAAAGAGAGGAAAAAAGTGAGAGAGACAGACAGACAGAGAAAGGCCGTATTCTTTCTCTTTCCACTCGCGGCCGTTGTCAGTTAAATTAAACTCTAAAAGAACTGTGTTTTATTTTCGATTTTCTTTTCTTTTTTTAAAAATAGATCCGATAATTAAAACCTAAACTGGTTACTGCGTGTTTGAAGTATTAATTAGAATTTGAAACGTTTTCATAATGAAATAAAGTCAATTCTGTTCTCCTATTCAAATCTCGGGAATTCTGATCTCATTTGGGAAAAGGCACACGTTCGCTTCATTGTATTGATTTGCATACTTTCCAGATTTTTACAAGAAGCATGAAGCATGGCTTTTCACTTAAAAAATTAAATTACAAGGAACGAATTCGATCAGTTACATAATACGAGCGCAACAGATTTGCTCGCATGAATTTGATTTTAAATTTTCTTTTGCAGAGTTTTTCTTTTTATATTTATCAAACTTAGGTTAAGTCTGGTGCAGTTTTATAAATATAAAACTTCCAGAGAGGATCGAACTCGCGACAGAAGTAATAGTCTTCGTTCTACAGCCACTTTCCCAGAGACACAACGTTGCAATCATATAGATATACTCTAAGTATTTCTAGCAGAAACGTTTGAAGCCTATTGCTATTCTAATGCTGTTGACAGAAGCAACGTAACAAGTCTATGGCTAGTTTATCGTTATTTCCAGACAAACGCTGTAAGTCTACCGCTATTTCCAGAAACGAGCCTGTAAATACTCTGCCGTTGTTCCCAATGCAATGCAGCAAGGTCATCGTTATTTTATCTCCACTTTATCGGTATTTCAATACGAAATGCTGCAAGCCAATTGTTACTCTACTGTTATTTCTGCAAGCAAAGTTGCCATCATATCGCTAATCTATTGCTGTTTCTAGAGGCAAAGTTGCAAGCCGATAGATACTTTATCGCTATTTCCAGAAGAAACGTTGCAAGCCTATCGCTACTCTGTCGCTATTTCCAGACACAAAGCCGTACGCCTATCGCCACTCTACTGCTATTTCCAGAAGAAACGCTACGAGCCTATCATTAGTCTATTGCTGTTTGTAGAACCAACGTTGCAAGTAAATCGCCATTTTATTGCTATTTCCAGAAGAAACTTTGCAAGCCAATCGCTACTCTACCGTAGAGTAAGAAATGTTGCAAGACTATCGTTACTCGATAGCTATTACAAGAAGAAACATTACCAGCCAATCGACTCTTCATCGCTATTTCCAGAAAATAAAAAAACGCTGCAAGGCAATCGCTACACTACCGCTATTACAGAAAACAACTTTGCAATCCTATCGCTACACTATTGCTGTTTCTAGAAGCAACGTTGTGAGCCTATGGGTACATTATTGCTATTTCCCGAAGAAATGTTGCAAGCCAACCGCTCCGCTATCGCTATTTTCAGACGCAACGCTGCATGCCTATTGCCAGTCTGCTGTTATTTCCAGAAGCAACGTGATGAGCCTATCCTTCTAACCGATACTCCATCTCTATTTCCATTGATAATGGTTTAATCAGAAATCACGATACGTGGCAGACGAACGGTCTCTATATTCACCCGCTAAAGACCACTATTTTATAGATAACTATCCTTCTTTGTCCTCTTAGCTTTCGTCTGGAAAAATCATTCATGAAGTCCGCTCCACTCAGCTAACCTCCTTTGTCAGGGTTATTTGACATGGTTCTTGTGAGGTCCGCTTTGATTTAGCTGACCTTTGTCAAAGCAATAACTATCGAAACAATTTCTGTAACATCTTTCAGTTGTTTACTTTAACATGATATCGACCGAAAACTGATATCACTACACTTTTTCATACTCTGTTATGAGCCGATACGGCTTTAGGCTTTAGGTTATTCTAAGTGTAATTTTATCTTCATTTTCTTGAGAAAAAATAACTTCCTTTTTGGTCCTATGCTCAGCCCTTGGTATCGTAATCGGCTGCAAAAGTTTTCTTATTTGATGCGCCGTGTCATTTCAGGACGTGGGCAATCCTGACCCTCTATAATTTCCAATCATTTCTAGCTCTAAGCAACGCTGGTCCCCTTACTACGTTTCTCAGTGTCTGTCCTGTAATCGATTTGCTCAACTTTCTGAGCGTGTGTTCGGTTCAACTCTCTGTCTACGGACGGAGAGGAACCCGAAGGAGGCTCCGCCGAAGGGCGGAGTCTCCTTCGGGGAGGTAAAACCGGCCCTGAACCCCTTTATACGGGTTCAAATGGGCTATTTTTTGGCCGAGCCTAATGGCTCGGAAATGCCCACGTTAAAAAGGCCTTGTGCCACATGACGCCCTCGTGGGGGGGACGACTAAATATAGTCCTGTAATCGATTTGCACAAACTTATGCAGTTAGTCGGTGTTCCCCTTTGCTTCTCGTGACTTAAATTTGTCCTAAGTCAAATACTCCAAGCCACTTACGGCCATATTATATTATTATTTTTAGAGAAAATAGAAACAAAGCAGACAATTCTTTTTAGCTTCAGAAAGAAACACTTGACAGTAGAAAGTGGGGCTTCTCTCACGCAAGCCACCTATCAGCCATTGGGTGGTATGCTACTATCGTTTATCACTAAGAGCCCACTGTCGGACCGCCGACGTGTTCCTCTCAGCAATGCTACCACTGGCCGACTGCTAGAGGCCCGCCGGTGGCCTGCAGTTGGATGCCACCAGAGGACCGCTGGGGTTTCCATAGGTGGCCCGCCAGCAGGCCACTTGCGTCTGGCGTGTAGGGACAGGGCATATTGAAGGCAAGTGGGACAGAGACAAACAGCGCAAAACCTACCTAACGAGGTTGTTTAAATAGTTGGTAGAATAGCTCTAAGAGTTACAAAGGACAGGAAATCGTGGAGAGCAGTGACCGTCAACGTCCTGAAAGGACATGGCACGTTTAAAAAGAATACATGCACTTACGCCAATAACGATTTCTTCAGTATTGCTTTCTATGTGTTGCTTACATCTCAATTTTATTAAATTATCCAATATTTTTAGGAAGTCTCCGAGTTACCATCTTGGGGCATTCATAGCATGCCTCAAGATCACGAAGGCAATTGGCATATTTCCCTAAGTAACATACGACACATTGTACTGGGTTACGTGAAGCGGGGAGTAAATTTGGCTTGATTTATTGGGACAAGTAGATTCTTGCTTTACCTAAGGGTATTAGTGTAATGCAAACAACTTGGGCCGGAATTTCGTTACAAAGATAAAGCGCTGGGACCCTATTTTCGTGCGCGTGTGGTAGAAATAATTCGAGATAAGGCTGGAGACTGTCTTCTCAGTGTGATATCTGACGGGCGTTAAGCTAATTAACACTGACGGGAGGGAAAGTAAATAAAAGATCTATCTATTTTTTCTTTCTGCATGAAGACATGAAAATCTTCCGACAGATATCTTTCCCGATCTCAAAGGATACTTGCACTTATTTATATTAGGAAAATTTCGTTATCTATCTATCTATCTATCTATCTATCTATCTATCTATCTATCTAATAAATCTAATAAAGTGCTAAATCGGAAGTTATCATATATTGTTGATGTGTATGTCCACTGTTTATCTCTTTCTTTCTTTCTTTCTATTTCTCTCTCTCTCTCTCTCTCTCTATATATATATATATATATATATATATATATATATATTGAAATATGTTATTTAAATGCGGTCATTACTGTGAATAGAACTTTTGCTGATGTAGACTCATTAAACGTTAAATTGATAGATACTATGCATTGTGAATTTGTCTATATTTCTGGGATGAGGTATTATGCACATTATTTACACAGTGGATAAAGGCGTTGGTTAGATCCAGTGACAGGACCCAACGAGTGTGAGTTCAATACCCGGTTAAGGCAGGGGAGAACATTCGGAGGGAAATTAACAGGAGATAACTGATAACTGACATCCATTAAAAACATGGCACGTGGAACTAGAACAGTCTACCCCAATGAGCGAAATAAAGGGTTCAGTTCAACATCCCAACCACCTGAAGAAGGCCGGAGCGTACAACGGCCGAAACGTTGTAATAAATATGGCGACAAAGATGAGGACAATAGTCCGAATAATGTAAATAATGTGCATTGTGAGTTGCTTGAATCTATCTATCTATCTATCTATCTATCTATCTATCTATCTATCTATCTATCTATCTTGCACGTGTAAGGGAAGACAAAGGTCATTATTCGTTTAAATTTTATTTATTTATTTTTTTCGTACAATTTTCCGAGTTTGCAGACATACTTTGATCATCAACTGTCGAATGTCTTCTGACGCTCAGTGTTAGACATTTTCATGACGGTCGTCTTCGAGTAGAGAATCCAGAGGTTGGCAGTGAATATTTCGGAGACAGTAGGAAAGCGTAGTTCAGGTTCGCAGTGGATATCACAGCAGAGTATAGTTCTTCCTTCTGTCGTGTTCGCCTGACAAGTTGGCTCTAGTCCTTCCGGTAGGGAAAACAAAGATAGCCGCCTTTATACACGACGGATACAGTGTTCTGCGGCTCCTGATTGGTTAATCTTCTATTGGTAGACTATAAAGAGAAATAAGTCATTCTGACTCGCTCACTAGTTATATGCATATATACACAAAAAACCATAACACTCAGAACTCATGATCAAAGAATTATGAACCCTCTCTGTGGAAAGTCATGATCACTTACTTCCCGATGGGACATAAAAAAGCGATTTGACCAGTTACAGTTTTGATTTGATATTAACTCTTATGTTTTAAATAATAAAATAAAGTTATTTTAATAATTTAAATAATGCTTACTGAAGCTGTCTACTTTGATTTTTAGGATTGATTAGAATTTTTTCGCATATGGTGACAATTCCATCTAACCAAAATAAATATTTTCTTTTTAAAATAAGAGCCTTTTTTTAAATAGCACATTGCAATGTTTTTATTTATGAAGTTATACAATTTAATGATTCAAGAAATAGGTAAGGAATTCCATTAGATAAAGTTTTACATATCGGTCAATTTATTTATTTTATTTATATATTTATTTATGTTTACATACTGAGTTATTTATTTATTTATTTTTTTTTAACTTTTTTTTTTTACTTATTTTTGCAAATATTTTCCCAACAGAATCGGCGTTAGTGTTGACTTTCAGTATCTTTAGAAATGACTTACAAATTCCTGACTCGCAAAAAGCAACATAAAATTTTGTAGTTGATCGTATACCTATTCAGGGTTGTCGGAGTTAGCTCCTCCTTAATTCCGTAATTGTTCACTAGGGGTCACCCTTCCTACACTATACATACTGGGCGACTTCTTGCCTCGTACTCTTTTTCACTTTGCATTTCAGCGGACACATTTAAAAATGCGATCTCTCGTAGAGATCACCGTCTTCCCATTTGTGGGAGACGCCGTGAACATTATATACATATACACGTACGTACGAACATTCACCAATATACAAACTCTTTACGTTCACACACAGACACACATGTTAATGTCTTTGTCACTTGTAAATTTGTTGTTTAATAAAAATAACATTTTCATCGTGTTTTCTGGATGTTTATTTGTCTCCAAGCTCATAAAATGTCACGTTAAAGAAAACAGATATAGAAAATGATCACATGAAAGTTACCGTGATTCGAAACTTTGACTTCGAGATGAGTAGGCAAACGATAAATCCGTTGCGTCAATGTTCTGCTGCTTGAACAGCACTGAAAAATTAATTTGCATATGATAAGGTAGTCGGGGAACTCTGGCATTACACTACTGTTTTTTTTTTTAATCATTTCACACCGAGTAAGTTGGCATATCTATAAATGTGCAATATGAAGTCTGAGGAGAAAAAATTACTGGTACGACACTGTGAACCAACTTTTCTTGCGATGGATGCAGCTATTGACTTGACGTAGTCACTTCAGTTCAAGTCATTGGAAAACTTGAGGCTAAGAAGGCGCAATGTGTTGCTCTTCTGAGGGCAGATTGAAAAAAAGTTATCTGTGGTTGTTAAATGAAAGCAGTTTTATTTTAGAGGCGTTAAAATTTACAATATATTTCTTGTCTTATTTAACGACTGATTGGAGGTACTTTTCAAAAGCAGTTGCCAGGTTTATTTTGTCAGCTCTGAAGGATTTGCTTATCGAGACAGTATTAAATGGTAGTATCATTTGCATAAATATCGAGTTGGGAACTGATGACATCGGCGAGATCATTGATGAAGATCAGCGAAGGACCCAGATATTGTGACCCAAAACAGAGTGCACTGATATAATATACTGAACTTGATTTCTAAACTGGATTCGGTTGATCCCGTATTGGCTTTACCCACTTTACGGAGGTTAGATGCGACACTTAACGTGAGGTGCTCATACGTGTAGATATGTACCAAAAGTAAAAAAAAAAAATATCACTCAGTTCTTGCGACTAATTTCACAATGGCGTTGGTATCCACCAAATGTTAAAGGTTTTGGCGCGCTACATTCTTTCGTTCCACCAGTTCAGCTAATATGTAGATGACCGTGCGGTGATGATGTAAAGAACGCAAGTGGGTTAAAATTTCCTGCTAACCGGTCCAGTTACATGAGAATGTTGGACTTTAATTAAGTCCAAAGAAGACAAAGAAAATAAACAAGACCGATAATTATATACAAACAAATATATGTATTAACAAGTTACAAGCACATGGACAGTTACATTGAGTTTGTGTGGTGAATATTATGTGTGTGTATTGTGGCGAGTGTTCGTACGTACGTGTATTGGTTTTGTTCTTAGCGTGTTCCCAGAATTTGGGAAACGCTGTATTGGTGAGAGCTCACATATTGATATTAGCTGAAATGAAGAAAGAAGAGAAAAGAATTACCTCACCTCCACGCGAGGTGGATACGGCCCAAGGCCTGAGGGGAAAAGAGAGACCGAGGCAAATGGTCACCCAGTATTTATAGCAAGGGGAGAGAGACCCCTGGTGAAGGGTTAAGGAACTAAAGAGGAGCTAACTCCGACAAATATCCGCCACGTACATATTGTCGCATCATCCTCATTCCTTTCGTATTTCATTGGTAAGAAAAAAGTTCCCTTTCGACAATTTATTCCGAAGAATTGCTGCTTTGTAGAACAGACTTAATCTTAACCCATGCAAATCTCGGGACATCTACTTTTAAGATCCTCATTCGGTAACTTTCTACCTTTAGTGGCTGTTGAGCCTTGTATTAGGTTAGCAATACAAAAATAAAATAACAACAAAACTTTTTCTAAGTACAATGGGGGAGGTGCTTCCCTAGAGCTGGGATTTCCGGTATTAGCCTTACCACATTATGTTTTTTTTCTGTGAAGCCCGAAGGCAAAAAACACTTCTAGGCGGAGGGGAACATACGCTGTGATACCGGCCTTCAACAGGCTTTACTCAGTTATTAATGATCAACGGATTCTGATATAAGGTAATAGTAAGGTTGGGCACTTGGTGAGGCTCGATCTCAATTCTAATCTGCGAAAGATCATGTATCGCATATGAGTATAACTATTTAGTTGTCGGAGCTATAACTCTTCCCTAATTGTCCAAATTGTTCTTAGGGGACACTATCCTTAAACTATAAATACTTGAGAATACTTCTCTCTCTCTCTCTCTCTCTCTTTCTACTTTTTTACACTTAAAAAATGTGATCTCCCGTGGAGATACGCGTTTCCCACTTATGAGAAGACGCCATAACAGGGGCACTGGATCATATTCACACACGCACACACACACACACACACACACACACATGAACATACTTTGAAACACGTTCATGTACACAGACCCGTTAATGTTTTTGCCTTTTGTAAACTCTTTTTATTTGTTTAATACGTATCGCTGTTTATACATATATATCGATTCTTGGAAGGTTTCCTTTACATTTCTTTTGGGTGGACTCATCTTGAGTCCGCCATGTTTGTAGTGGACTTTATTTCAGGAGACCACACGTGTTCATCTCACAACGCGAAAAGAACCCACGGTCCGCTACAAAGTCCTTTGTGTATAGACGTATGTTTGTGTACAAGACTGATAGTTTGAATCGAAACTTAGCGTAAAAAAAGCAGTTTCTCTTTTCTGCGCAAAATCTGTCGTAGAAGGCAGTAAGCCGATTTTTTTACCGTATTTTCTTTGTTTTTTTTTCCTTAAGTGTTTGTTTTCTTTCTTTCTTTCTTTCTTTCTTTCTTTCTTTGCCTCTTTCTTTGTTTGTTTCTTTCCTTTTTTATAATATTTCTTTCCTTCTCAGTATATTTTTCATAACTTTTTTCTATCTTCCACAATATTTTCTTTCTTTCCTTTCACATATCTCTCTTTCTTTCTTTCTTTCTTTTTTCGGTTATCAATCATATCCAACTGTTATTCATAATTCTTGTTTTTTTCTTCCAGCAAACCATAACCCTGAAAAAAAGGTTGTCTCCTTTTTATTCAACTTTTGAGCTTGCATGAAAAAAACTTTGTCCTCTAAGGAATTTATTTTCCAATAACGCTTCCGCATAAATAATATTATTTTACTGCATTTTAGATCACATAGGCACCAACGTATGTATAAAATATGTAAACAGACATTTGTAACGAATATTGTTCCAACAAATTCATGATGGGAATTATTATGTATTATTCAATGACTGACGTATGTTTTGTCTGTGAGTGCGATGATTGAGTACACCCTTCCACACATGCACACACACACACACACACATGCACATACACACATACATACACACTCTCTCTTTCTCGCTCTCTCTTTCGTTCTTTCTTTCTTCATTTATGCATACATCGCTCTTCTGATTACTATATTCACGATAATTCATCAGGATACAACCTCACATTTATGGAGGGTTAGGCCTAAATCACATAAACGAGCTAGGCGACAACCTTTAGAGAGAAAGAGAAAACAGAAACCTGTACTATTCAAATATATTTAATATCCAAACAGAAAACGAGCAATGAAGAAATAGAAGTGATTGAAGACAATGTGCGTCTGCGGACTTAGCTTAGGAGAAAAGCTGTTCGGACATCTCATCGACAGTCCCTGATGCGGAAGAAGTCCATTTCAATCTGAAGGCATGCTTATTTAAATAGTGATAATTTCTCTTAAGCTTACCAGCTTCGTTCTTTCGTAAAGTGAATCCACAAAGTGTAGTTTGTGGCGAAGGGAGAAGCCTTGCTTCAAGCTGTCTGAGTAACGTGGTGGAAGAAACAGGGAATGAACCTTTGCTTTTGGCGTTTATATAGCCAGTGATGTGTTACCATTACAGGAACAGCGATTTACCCTGTCTTCAGCTATTTTACATCTTCGTTTTATTCTAGGTTTGATTAGTCATGTTTTTCGATTAGTTATATCAAATTTCAGTACTTCGTCTTTTCTCTCTGTTGTGGATTCCGAGATGAAATCCGGTCTCCAATGAATGACAAACGCAGGAATGAAATATAACAAATAAATGTATTTACACAACAATAGAATTGGTAATCCGGTTAGTAGATCCAGAAACACGGTTAGTAGCAATAATAATATATATATATACAGTCTGGTAAATCCAGTCTCGAAGTAGGACTTGCTTAGAGTCTACGTGCTTGTAACGGTGACTTCTACAAGCGGTTACCTCACACTATTACTATACCTCCAACTCAATCAGAATCTCTCCTCTCTCTACTCTGACTGACTCTGGGTATTTAACGGCAGCAGTCCAAGTACATCCTGGTCGAGTCCACTTGTATGACATAGGGGTCAACCCCATAAAACTCTCAATATCGGGTTTCTTTTCCATCGTCCTTTCCTTCATTATGTCTACTAATTTGTCTGTTCTTCTCCTTGTATATACTTGATAAAACACTGTTCAGTTACCTTTTTGTTATGGTCTGTTTCCTTGTACTACGGTGATAGTCCAAGGTAGAACCAATAAAGAAGAACTCGAACATGGATATGGAATAACACAGATATATTACAAACAGGAATATATACAGTGAAGTAGAAAGTGTTAGTACGAAATCTCAGGTTTAGTAGTGATTGTCTGAATGCGACTCTGTTTCGGACTGCCTCTGACTCGACTGACTGACTCGCTCGCTCTGACTGACAGACTCCTACCGGACTTCTGACGGACCTCACTCCAGACTTCAGACTGAACTCTGAATTTCAGACGGAACTCCCTGCTTCCTCTTGAGGCGCAGTATTTATTACGTATGGAATAGTCCATCATGTTATGGGTAAGGTCCTCTAACACTTTTTTAATCGCTTTCATCGCAAGTAAGGCAGTAAAGCTACTAAGGCACAAGAGAATTACATGGTATAGGAGAATTAGGAACAGAAACATTACTAGCTAAAAATAAATGTTTAAATGTTTGCCATTGCTTGATTTTGTTATCTACAATTTGTCCTTCCCATATTCAGCTTTTTCTTTTGCAGACAACCGTACATTCTGTCTTGCAATTAACGTTTTCTTTTCTTTTTGCTTGTCTTTAGTCTTTTGTAACTTTACACTTTACTTTTTGTTGTGCCTGATATCAAGACTGCGATATCTGCATATATAATGCTGTTAAGGGGGCACAATAATGAATCCTTGTGGGACTTAGAATTCACTCAGGATTGCTTCACTCTACGTAAAGGTTGGATAAGAAACGCGAATGAAACTGTGTTGATGTCAGACACAGAAAGAAAGCTACAAGTCCTAGACAGGTTAATGAACGAAAGTCAGAAGAAGGGACTAAACACCAACTGTAAGAGAACAAAATTATGATTACCAACAAAAGAACAAGCAAGGATAGGAACTGCAAGTTGGAGATATCGCCATAAAAAAACAACAACAAAACAAAAAAAAAAACAACAAAAAAAGAAAAAAACACACACGCAGAACGTTAAATATCTTGAAATACCAACAGAAAGGTTCCAAAAGGTTCAATGTAATGAGAAATGAGGGCTTGGAAAATCTGATACTCACAAGGCACTTAGAGGGATGGAGGGAAGAGGAAAGCAGCACGTAACACACTTGATGGGCTTGAGCAACTGGATGACAGAATAGTTATAACAAAAAAACAAAACCTGTTAAGAGCTGCAAGGGACAGGAGGATGTGGAGGCCCGTGATCGCCTACGTCCTGAAGGGACACGGCACATAGAAGAAGAAGAAGAAGAAGAAGAAGAAGAAGAAGAAGAAGAAGAAGCAAATAATGAAGAAGCAGAAGACAAATCGTTAGCAACATAGAAAAGAGCGCTAAACTGTTATGCAATATCAACTTTCCTATATGGCAGGGAATGTTGCACAATCTCCTAAGAGATACAAGGAATAGGAAGCTGCAGAGAAGAATGACCTCCCAAGACTTGAAGTGGCATCGGACATAGAAGAAGAAGAAGAAGAAGAAGAAGAAGAATATGTACGAAATTCAACTATAGTGGGGTACCTACTAGAAAGAAGAAGAAGAAAAAGAAGAAGAAGCAGAAGAATATGTACGAAATTCAACTATAGTGGGGTACCTACTAGAAAGAAGAAGAAGAAAAAGAAGAAGAAGCAAATAATGAAGAAACAGAAAACAAATCGTTAGAAACACAGAAAAGAGTGCTAAACTGTTATGCAATATATGGCAGTGAATGTTGGACAATCTCTTTACAGAGGGAAGTGAAAACTGAACGCGACAGAAACGTGGTTCTACAGAAGGATACTGAGTATACCATGAACGGGGCGCGTAATTTCCGAAGAAGAACATATAAACAAAAAGACATTTAGAATCAGAATGAGAGCAGAAAATGTTTTTGAACATCATGATGAAAAGAGGCCTAGAGAATCTGAGATTCACAAGACATATCGAAGGCGAAAGGAAAGGGGGAGGACGCGGGCCACTTACCTGTCAGGGGCGGGAGGAACTACAAGAGATAGGAAGTTGTATAAAACCCTGACCGACCAAGTATTAAAGGGACACAGGACATAAAAGAAGAAAAAGAAGAAGAAGAAGGAGGAGAAGGAGAAGGAGAAGAAGAAGAAGGAGAAGGAGGAGGAGTAGGGTAGAATAAGAAAAAGAAGAAGAAGAAGAAGAAGAAGAAGAAGAAGGGTATGTACAAAAATCTACTATCGTGGGGCACCTAAGAAGAAGAAGGAGGAGAAGAAGAAGGAGGAGGAGGAGGAGGAGAAGAAGAAGAAAAAAGAAGAAGAAGAAGAAGAAGAAGAAGAAGAAGAAGGAGAAGGATATGTACAAAAATCTACTATCGTGGGGCACCTAAGAAGAAGAAGATGTATCTTTTCCTGGATAGTCTAAAGTGGTTACATCTAGCAGTCATTTGTCATCGTGTATATCACGTCTGAATCACAAATCTCCAATTTGCTTCTAAAGGAAAAATTCCCGTTGTTTCATGTTCAGTGTTGCATTTCCAATCCGTCATTTCATTTCGCGTCGAAGTCATTAATGTTGCGGATGTACCTGCCAAAATACGTGACGTTTTCTACAGCCTCATCATTCTTTCGGTCAACGAAGAAATCTATTAAAACATGATGTTCTCTGCTGAAAATGTTTTTTTTTTTTTTACCTTTCGTCACTATCTCTCGTTTTGCTACTCATACCATCCACAAGCAACAAGATCTTGAGTATAAATTGCCATACTAGAAGCATTTAAATTATTCTCATCTGGACTATTATCTTGATCTTTTTTTGTTATTATCACAACATTTTTGACGTTGTCTTTACCGGCCTTCTTCAGGTGCTTATAGATCCGGGTAACCTCCGGGAAATTTCGAACTGGGCAGTTTATTTATTCTACGGGAACAGATTCTTCCTGTTCTGCTGACCATGTCTGTGAATATCTCATCTAGATCTTATTTAATGAAATCAGCTTCCCTACAATTAAGCCGTAATTAATGTTGAGACAATGAAATCAGGCATGGTTGATCATCTATGGTGGGTGAAAAGGGCGTCACTAACCCCTCTTAAATGAAGTAAAACACTAGACAGAGACGAACACAGTAGTGTCAGAGGTCTGAAACAATCAGTATATACAGTAGGCTATGAGGCCTAGCATAAAAGTAAACACGATATGGTAGTCATTAACAAATAAGAAATTACAGTAAGACTTCAACAGTAGCAGTAAGTAAACAGAAGTATTGGCTAATGCAGTCAGCCATGGCAAGCAGTAGAATTTTCAGCAGTAGGTAGACTAGTTTGAAGATTTCAAGTTATACACTCCGGATTGTCCCACGTGGATTAAAGTTTAGCTGATTAAAGCGTTGGTTCTTTAATTTGGTGACATGGTAATTGCGAGTGCAATATTTGGGTGAGAAATAATTAATACTAGATCAGAACTAGACGAGATATCCGGCCGTGGATCAAATAAAGGGTTCAATTCGAATTTTCCTGATGGCTACCTGGATAGAAAAGCACATGGTGAAAGCTGTGAGGCGCAATGGTCGAAACGATGATGTGGTATTAGTCCGAATGTAAATAACGTTAATAATGATAACACATCATCCCAGATGTTCTGGCATATATTAGAAGCTGGGTCATCAGCAATGTTTAAATCAAAAAGATTCTTTCTTTCAGTCAACTACATTCTCTTCCCGTGAGTTACTTGCTCATCCCTAAATTGATTATTATAACTAAGTAGTGAGTTCGATCCTCACTGGGTGACTTATGGGTGACTTATGCAAAGTTAATCATATATGCTGAACATAAGGAAGAGGCAGATGAAATTTTGGGGACACGTGACGAGAAAGGAGGGCCTGGAGAATTTGATACTCACGGGGCGAATAGAGGGAAAAAGAGACAGGGGAAAGCAACGCATGACATACGTGGCGGGCTTGGACAGGTGGATGGTGGAGTTGGCAGAAGCACAAGACCTGTTGAGAGCCACAAGGGATAGGAAGAAGTGGAGGGCCATGATCGCCTACGTCCTGAAAGAACACGGCACATAAAAAGATAAGGAAGAATGTATAAACAAGAGTTATTTTAAATCTATTTCTCCCCCCCCCCTATCTCTCTCCCTAAAATCTGTTCTCTGCAAGGAACACATTTTCATTACTAAGATTTCTTAGTGTGGTAAGAGCAGCACATGTACTACAGTCGTAGTAGCAGTGGTGTGTCTTGGGCAAAATAGCCTGACGGTACCCAGCCCTCTCCACGTTGATTGTAATTCAGTTTTCCTTCTCCTAGACTGCCAAACAAGGCCAGTAGACCTAGTCTTTCTCAAGGTTACTTGTGCGTAAGTGTGACGATTTCGACTTGAATTCAAACTCGGTTCTCCTATTTCTTACTCCAAACCGCTACCCATATCCCCACTGTGCATCCAAAGATCATGATCAAATAGTACGGTAGACCCGGATTTTTTCCATTTATTAATGTTCACCCTATATAAGGCCCAAGAGTCACACAAAGTATAGGCTTACTGAAGGCGGTTGTTGTACGAGCGGTAAGAGTAAGAAACGTAGTTTATGCGAGTGTGTGGACAAGATGACGGTTAACTCTAGACTTGAACAGGGTAATATTGTAGGAGGCACGGTGGAGTAATGAATAGCGTCTCGGACTGAGGAATCGGCGAATCGATTTCGAATTCCAGTCGAATCCATTATGTGCTAATACCCTTAGGAAAGGCATGAATCTCCCCTACCAGCTATGGGTAAATAGCAGGGCAGACCTATAGCCCTGGATGGCAACTGGTCTATCGCAGAAAGAAATGGCAACCTACTGCGGGAAAAAAATCTGTCGCGTCAGTCACGTATCGAAAGATACATGATCGCCTAAGCGTGTATTATACATGGTACATTACTAGCTGATGTAAACAAAAAAAAAAACACTTTAACAAAATACTGATGATTTAATCTATGTATATATAAAATTCTGAAAACCAAATTCAGGCATGTATCGAAAGATACATGATCGCATAACTGAACTGAATATTGTAGTGGTCAAGAAAGCATCCTTGGCAGTCGGTTCCACAAAGAAGCAGTTCTTGGGAAGAAGCTACTCGAATGGAACTCCTTCGTTACTAAAGGAATGCTAAGGGAACTAGGTTGTTAGAATTGGGAAGTGACGAATATAGCCGGCTTGAATATGTTTCATGGTAGTAATAGAAGAATGGTGAGAGGTTTGCGATGTTTCGTTTGTCCGAAAAACATGGCGGAAAACAATCCATAGACAGTTTTGCACTTTAAATGTAAGATTGTAAAATGAGGACTGGGCAGCACCATCATAGATATAGCAGCTGTACACCATTTTCGGTTTGATCTCTAAAGGTAGAGCATAGCAAGAGTCAGATAGTTACTGGAGCAGTACAGAGAACGGACCATTTTCCCAGCATCCTTTGCAATGAAGCGAGGAATGAACTTACGTCTCAATAGGCGAGGCATGGAATGAACCAGGCGTTCAAAGCAAGAGACTCGAGAGAAGTCGTTCATTCCGAAAGAAGAGAATGTCTTTGATGATGACCAGTGTAAGAGAAAGAAAATGAACTCGTGTCAATTCACAAATAATAAAGAACTGGAATGTATGGAGAGACATAATCACCTAAATGCTGAAACAGTCTGACATTAACAATACTATTCCCCGTTCACCATGCCCCTTCAGGGCGTTGGCGATCATGGCTCTTCACAATTTCCTATACTTTCTAAATCTTAGTATATTTTGTCTTTTTGATATCTTTACTATATCCTGTTCTGTCATCCATTTGCACAAGCGGGTTACGTGGGTAATCCTTGGTTTTCCTCTGTCCCCCTAACTTTCAGTATATCCTGTGAGTGCTAATTTTTCCAAGCTTTCTTTTCTCATTATGTATCCAAGAAATTTCAACTATCTCTTTCTGGTGATAAGTGTAAGTGTCCAATTTTATTTTTATTTTCTCTAAAATCTTCGTCGTTACTCACATCTTCAGTCGATGGTATTCTCAGCATGATTCTGTAGAACCAAATTTCAGTTCTTCAAGTTTCTTCTTCATATGTGAGGAAATTGTCCAGCCTTCGTTGCTCTATAGGAGAACTGATATTACATAATATGTTTATTACACGTTTGTCATTAATCTATTTGAGTATTAAATTTTGCAAGCTTTCTTTTCTCATTATGCGTCCAAGAAATTTCAACCGGTCTCTTTCAGCATCCTTCTGTAGAACCACATTTATCTCTATGTCTAAAAATGTTCCCTAAACATTCGAAGGGAGATGAATCTGTTTATCTGTTAGATTTTTTTTTTCCAGCATTATTTCCATTTGTCTCACCAGAAATTTCACACATCACTCTACCATGATATAAAGAACTTCATTTTCCATCAGTCTTTTGTTTTCTTGTTCTGGGTAAGCCATTTCACGTCTCAAATGCCTCGAACATTTAGATCGCACTTCTTATCTACGAGAAGCATTGAAAGAAACGAGTTTCACTTGTTTTTTGTTTTTAATTTCTTTTAACGTTGCCTATCTGAGTAAAAGAAATAAGAGAAGCGTGTACATTTTAAGGTATAGCTTGATTCTCTACCCTCCCCCTCAGCTCTCTATTTTCTCTCCTGAACGCGTGTACATAAAGAAAGAAAAAGAAGATAGAAAAAAGAAAAAGAAAAGAGAATTGAGAGTGATTGTATGTTTTGAATGCTCTCGGGTAGCCGGGTGTTCAGCTGGAGACATCCATCAATAGATAAACGTTTGTCTGTACTTTTATAACACACGGGAGCGCATTTGCGCTGTCACTGATGACAATAAAGATATCAGGGTATATAATAGCGTTGTATAAATAGATGGCGATAGATAAGATAGCGGCGTAGAAGTAGTTGTCCAGATTAATAAGTTCGTCATTTGATGTTCATGGCTTTCCGAGAGTCAGATTACGGGAGGTCGGATGAAGGGAAAAGAGACTAAAAACAAACAATGGATATAAAACGTACAAAGAAAGATGTTAAGGTAGATTGAGAAACTCGTGATGGGAATTGGCGGCATTATCTGTAGAAATAAGAGTAAGTAAAGATAAATAAAATAGATGGTAAAATGCACTGGGAACGAAAGAAAAAGAAGAAGAAAAAAAGAGAAGCCAGTATATACCACGTCCATATTCATTTTACGCCTTTTTTCTATTTATTTTAAAAATTTGCATTTATTATGATGGACATCCGTGAACAAGTGCTTTTCTACATGCATTAATTATCTGTAAATATGTCCATAAAGTAGAATTAACGTCTTATGAAAATAAAAAAAAGGAAATCAACAATAGAAAGTGTGTTTAAGCAGCCGGAGAAATAAGAACAAAATAAGCTTTCATCACCAAGCGAGTTGAAATCCATTATCGCCAATTTGACCGTGAACTACCACCAATAAGGTTGAGCAGAAGTCCTCTCAAGGAAGCATCGTGCCTTGAAAGAATCGAACCTACATTGTAGATCGTGGGAAATCTGTTGTTTAAAAACAGCAATTTGGACATTACTAGCCAGACGCTTCGTCTATAACAGACTGGTATAGCACGTCAGATCAAATAACGGTTCTACAGAATTTCTCGGACATTCGGGTCGGCAAATTTAATATATCGTAGAACCGTCATTTGATCTGACGTGCTATACTAGTCTGTTAAAGGGGAAGCGTTTGGTTAGCAAAGTTCAAATTACTGTTTTTAAACAACAAAATTCCCACAATCTTTAATGTAGGTTCGATTCCTTTCGGAGGACGAAATATTTTTAATGTGAACGTGTCATCCAGTTTGTTTTTAAAGGCATACATAAGATACACTGCATTTTTATTCATTTTATTTATTTATTTTTTTATTTTTTATAATAATTATGTAATCCCTTTCCCCATCCAACTTAAACTATATAATACTATTTAGCTTAAAATTAGTGAATCATCTTTTTCGAAAGTTATTCAACATCAACTGAAAATGGAACAAAAACTCTAATTTTAAATTTAAATTAAAGTTTAGTTCCGAAACATGGTAATTTCTGTTTCGCGATGAATACACACACACACACACACACACACACACACACACACACACACACACACACACACACACACACATATATATATATATATGTATATATATTATCTTTTTTGTCTTCCCTCTGAATAGTTATATATAAAAATATCACTTTCTTGTGATCAGGTTTTGTGTATTTATAATAATATTTGTGTATTAATTTGTAAGATATGATCAATAAATTGACGAAACCAAGATGGCTTCGTAATATTTTGCGTGTGTCAAGTAGCATATAATAAGTTAGGATTAAAAATTATGAAACGAAAAATATGTCAAGCTAAAAAATACCATCTTAGGCTGAAGGAAATAAATCGCATTTATGAAATGATAATGATATATGATAGAGTCAGTTGGCGTTCCAATCCCCCTCCTAAAAAAAAAGAAAACTAAAAGTAGAAGTAGAAGTATGTAGCGGCATTGTGTGACTTTTCATTGTGGTTCGTGAAATAACGAAGTAGAATTTAGTGAGAAGTTTTAAAATCACTCAGTGAAAAATTTTGCTTGTTAGCGAATATTCAGATCCGAAACTGCTAGGATTTGGAAATCTTTCTCATTCACTTCACCCTCTCTTGTCACTGAACATTTATCGGAAAGATTTTCATACTGGGGACAATAAAAGTAGCCGCTACAGTCCATATGCGTTGCGCTATTTAATACTATTTAATAACTGGTGAGAAGACGGCTGATTTGTTTTTCAGTAAGAGATGAGTCTTTAATACATTGATCTAAAGACAGCTGTGAAGATGTATATAGAAACACAACCGATATTGCTCACGACGGAACAACGGCAGTGGTCGCAAAACATCCTTTCAAGCCACGTACTTAATCACGTATGATGTGCCAATGTTACAGGCTGAATTGTTTAGCAAGGACGTGTATGCAGATAATATTCAAACTTGTATAAAATATAACGGGGAAAAATCAGCGATCATTGATGAAGTGATTTTTTTTTATTTAGAGAAAAGAGTTTGGATTTATATAACGCTTACGTAATCTTCCTTTCTGCTTAAGTGAATCATTTCAATTATTTTCGCTTCTTTTAAATAAATTAATTTACGAAAGCCACGGAGACCCAAAAACGCAGAGATGAGTTTTAACATTAGGCTCTCATAAAATTGAATAGAGTCCAATTAGAGCGTTCTGTAAAGAAGGATTCACATTCATTTTGGCGCCAAGGTCTAGGCTCTCAATAGAATTAGAAGGTAGGCCAGCCTGTTTCAATTTCTAGTTACATCTATCATGTACATTATCTTCGGAAGGAGATGGGAACTTAATCGTTACTCAGCCGAGATCAATACAGCACTAGGTCAAAGAGGAAGATATGGAGTGACGAATTAATATTTTATTCCTCAAAATGCTTCTTCTTCTTCTTCTTTGGTGTCTCCCTTTAGGACGTAAACGAACATAGCTCTCCACACTTTCCTGTCTTTGTAGTTCTTAGTAAATTTCGTCTTTCCGCTATCTCTCCTAATCCATGTTTCGTCAACCATTTACACAAGCTCGTCAGTTATTCACTGCTTTCCTCAGTCCCCCTTGTCTTTAATCTGTCCTGTGAGTATTAAATTTTCTAAGCCTTCTTTCCTCGTTATATGGCAGAAATTTTTATGACTTCTAGTTCTCTTACAACCGTCATCTCTACAGGTTAAATAAATCTAATGAGAATACACAGGCTTTTCTTTTCTTCTTTCTGTTTTTGTACATTCATTGTACTTGTTCTCTGTTCAACAGAAATGTGGTTCATTAGAAAGATGCAAATTATACCATGCGCCGAACGACGGGGTTTTGGAGAGAATGGTAACCAAATCAAAACTTATACTTAACAACATGAACAGGCAGTTGAAATTTCTGGGACACGTAACGAGGAAGGAGGGCTTGGAAAATCTGATACACACAACCTGTTTACTATCCGTTTAAGCTAGCTTGTAAGCATTCGAATCTTTGTTCTTATAACGGTAACCTTTTGCGCTTTTAATGGTACCAAATATATTGACATTTTTAGCAAATGGATGAGCCCTAAATTACAAATCGGGGATAGTAAACAAAACATGTACAAAAATTTAAATATCTGGGGAGTGTTCTAACAGAGGATAGAAAGTGCAACACCGAGATCCAAAGACGTACTGGGATGGCCAAAAAATGCATTCCAAGAGAGAGAGAGGGATAGATAGATAGATAGATAGATAGATAGATAGAGAGAGAGAGAGAGAGAGAGAGAGAGAGAGAGATATGTTAAAAACAAAGAGAAGAGTACTGAACTACTACTTGATATCTGTCCTCCTATATGGCAGTAAATGCTGGACAATCTCCTCAAAGATGAAGAAGACACTTGAAGCAACAGAAATGTGGTTCTTTAGAAAGATCCTAAGGCTGCCATGGACCGAACATGTGATCCACGAGCTTTTGGAGAAATGGAAACAAGAAGGAAACTTATACTTAAGACCAGGAAGAGGCAGTTGAAATTTCTGGGGCACTTAATGTCGAAGGAGGGCTTGGAAAATCTGATACTCACAGGACAGATTGAGGGAAACAGGGACAAACGAAAGCAGCGCGTAACATACTTCATGAGTTTGAGTAAATGGAAGGTAGGATTTGGGAGAAATAGAAAAAAAAAAAGAAATAGACAAAATTTATTAAGAACTACAAGAGACAGAAAGATGTGGAGGGCTTGATCGCCTACGTCCTGAATGCACACGGTACATAAAAGAAAACATAATGTCTTTTTTTTCTTTCCTTTATAAAGAAGATGGGAGACTACTCCGTGGAAAGATTTGAATCATCTAGATACATGGTTAGTAGATAAATGGATTTCGTCTGAGTATTAAGTAATGGTGAAATAGACTGACTTGTTTAGAAGGTTAGTAACTGTTTATCTGTTACCATTTTCTGAAGAAATAAAGGTCTTGACTACAGTTTACAGAGTAGCATCCTGAGGGTAGACAATGGCTTGAATCAAATTGGAACAAGTTTAATTAAGACTAATTAAATAGTGAAATACGATCATCACAATATTTTGAGAAATCCACCTGAGGCCTCATTACGCAGTCAGATAGCGATTTTCTAAGCGTACGTTAGATGAAGCACAAGGCCGAAAGTATGGAACATGCTGTGAGGATCGAACTCACTTGTCAGTCGTAATTGTAAGCATGCTAACCATTACACCACGGCGAGGTGGCCTCAATCGGATCATTATAATTTAACTTGTGTTACTATTTTATATACAGTTTATTGTAATTAGGTTGAATATTATTGCTTATTGAAGGTCAGTCTAGCACAATAATAGGCAAGATCATTTTATTTCAATTATTAGTTGTTATTCTTTGATTTTCTTTGAATTAATTCTTCGCCACCGTAATTATTATCAATTCAATTTAGCCAACTTTTATTTATTCAAGTCGGTTTCTTCGTAGAGAATGAGAGGGCGATTACCTCCCTTTGGGAAAGAGGAATTCGTAAAGGTCATGTGACGGCCGGTCAGTGACGTCACTTTGTGGAGTGATGAACATTAGTTGCTATGTAGATTGCGGTGACGAACACCAGTTGCGGTGTAGACCGCAGTGAAAATGCCCACAGCATCGCAGACACATATTTGTTTTTGAGACATTCAACCAACTTTGTTTTTGAGATTGATTCTTGGTATCCACTCTATAGACCAAACGCTAGACCGTGGAAGTATATATTCATTGCGACAGGCTTCTATACGCAGGCTATGCGAATCGTCTTGAAGAAAGTAGAATACTCAAGCAAGTGCTCTACGATGAGCTTCACAACGCTCCAGCCAAGATTAAGCCAAAGAAACACTTCAAGTACTGTTTAAGAAAATCTCTTTCAGTCTGTCATATAGAAGATCCGGAGCGGGAAACCAGTGTTGCTAATCGAACTAAATAAAGGCGTAACATCCATAAAGTTACTAAGATCTTCCAAGAACATCCAATGGGTTGCGCAAATGTCAAGCATCCAGCTAGGAAAGGGGAAATAATTGATCCAGCAATCCTCTAGTTCTCGAGAGTCACAAGAAGAGTTACAATTGATAAATTACGATCAATACTACGCTAGGAACAAGTTAACAGGCGGGATGTGTACCAAGATCCGCATAAATAGCCAATCCGCTCTCAGTCGTCACATGAAAACCCACGTGCAACCTGAACAGAGTTTACAAAACAGGCCAGACCCTGTACATAACAAATTTGTTAGTGTTGTGGTAGGATCCACCTAATTTGCATAGTGGTGTACCGACCATATAAATATGGTTGGTACCGTGAAGAGAAGGGGAGGATTCAAGAGATTCAATCCAGAGACTCTGCCCGACTGCGACGAAGTCAACACATTCTCCAGGAACGGTCTTCCCAGGAATATACAAAAGACTATATGTAAATATTGTGTACACTTTCTTGTTTCAATACATTTTGTTCTAAGCACATTTTGTGTTGTATTATTATTCCATGCATTAGTCAAGTTTCAACAGTTAGCCACATATCTAATAAGAATTACAAGTCACTAAAACTAACGGATCCAAATTGTTAGTAAGAACTAAAACCATGGATCAAAGTTGTCAGCGATGGTCATACTCATGAACAAGTCTACATCTATCTATCTATCTATCTATCTATCTATCTATCTATCTATCTATCTGAGTTTCATTGGGACGATTATTTTTTTTAGAAGAAGAATCCGCCTAGACCATTCTTATTCCGACTCCAAATTTTATTATATATTAAAATAAAACACAGACTTAATTAAGGGTCGGTAAAAATTTGATGAATATTTATTAAAAGTGGTGGTTGGATTAAGGATAACACCGGTGAATTTTTCTCCTCCAAGAATAATCGTTTCGTAGTTCTATTTGAACCTCAAAGGTACACATGCAAGTACACACAGACATACACATACATACATACATACATACATAAATACATAGGACATTTGCTGTAGAGAGGCGATTAGCTCAGTAATCTCACAGATTATTGTGAATGAATTTGAAATTGAATGAATACTCATTATTTATTGCAGTCTTGACATAGAATATGCTCTGTAAATATCATAATACACACACAAACCCGTGCGCATGCACACACACACATATATATATATATATATATATATATATGTGTGTGTGTGTGTGTGTGTGTATGTGTGTGTGTGCGCGCGCAAATATATAGAAAAATAGGAAAGAACCGTTAGGTTGATAATCCGAAATTCTTTAGTATTTTTGTTTTTATTTTTAAAAAACAGTTTTCGATACACAAGTAGAGCATATATATCAATTATTTAAAAAAAAAAATATGATTCAATCGCTACATAAGAGTTCTCATGTTTCAAAAACAGAAGCTAAAAACTTCCAATTCAATTATAGAAATTAAATCAAATTAAAGTACCTAGTTCTGTTTCATCCTCAAGCGAGTTTTGGAATAACACATTTTGAAATTTACGGAGCTTTATAAGCATATACATTCGTAATATTAATTTCTATGGATGTGGAGAAAACAGATCATTTTAATAAGGGGCAGGGTATTCACACACACACACACACACACACACACACACACATATATATATATATATATATATATATATATATATATATATATATATATATATATATATATGTATGGAAGTAATGGTAAATACGGACAATTTTGCAGTCCCTGACTCACACCATTTTCCTTGTTTGTCCTATTCAACAAAACATATTTAAAATAAATGTTGCTGCCCAAATATACACAATCTATCTATCTATCTATCTATCTATCTATCTATCTATCTATCTGTATTTGTGTGTGTGTGAACATTGAAGTCAACACTCAGAGCCAACAGACTGAGTGTTGACATCAGTGTTCGCTTTTATATTTACATACATCGGATATTGAGCACTTTAGCGCTTAAATATACGATACCTTAAAACTATATTTCTTCATTTGTATGTATACATACATGTATATATATATACTAAATTACTCTCCATTAACCACCATAGAGATCCTTCCCTGCCCCCCATTAAAATGTCTGATAGTCAACTTCCTGAGAGCAACTCCCTGCGTCTGCTCGGCCTCACGCTGACTGCTGACCTGAGATGGAACAAATACATTGTCAATTGCTTCTTCCACCGCGAGGAAAGTTGGCTCTCTGTGCCGCGCCAGGAAATTTTTCTCCCCTGAATCGATACTTCAAATATACAAAACAACCATTCGCCCTTGCATGGAGTATTGCTGTCATATATGGGCTGGAGCACCTTCTGCCTACCTCGGAATTCTTGACAAGATCCAGAGACAGATATGTAATCTAATTGGCCCTGATCTGGCGTCTTGTCTGCAGTCACTCTCCTCACAGACGCGCCGTCGCCTCTCTCTGTTTTTTCTACAAATACTTCCATGGTAACTGCTCTGATGAGCTGCTCTCTCTGGTTCCCAGACTCCATGAATTCAAGCGCCCTACGAGGCTGGCATCCCGCTCTCACCCTTACACCGTAGAAACCTTCAAATGTAGCCGTCTCTTCTACTCCAATAGCTTCATACTTCGCACCTCTCGCCAGTGGAACACCCTCCCCAATTACTGTTTCCCTGAAAGCTATAATCTACAACTATTCAAATGTAATGTCAATCGACATCTCCAATTACCTTGATCTACCCACTATCCCTCTCCTCATCCTTTCTTCTATCACTCTTATCTGCTCTCGCTCCAAATCTTCCGCAACCCCCTGCATCCTAGTGGCTTCACACCTTGCTTGGGGCACAATGCTTAAAAAAAATATATATATATACTGGGACCTGGGACAAGGCGTCCTTAGTGAAGAAGATATTACTTTTTGATTTCAGCCCGAAGGCCAGTACCTGTACTCCTACCACGCACACAGTGGTAGGATGTGACACAAGCTCACCTTAATTGGAGGGTGCCCATATGCGTATATGTGGAGAAATGTTAAAATTACCCAGTCCTTACAACCACTGTCACGTTGGCATCAGTATCCACCAAGTCAACATTAGAGAAAGTGATGTCGCAGGCTTGCAATTTTCTGGATGAAGGAACTGCAAGTTTTTTTTCCCTCGCGAACTGCACGAAAACATAACAGAGAATACACTTTGATCCAAACTCGATGGCTGGAAAAAGGCGGCTTGATCAAGGCACTTCGTTGTGTAAAGTTCGGAGAAGAGTTTACTGTTTGAACTCTGGAAGGAACAGGGTTTATATTTAGATAATTGAATTTCTAAAATGAGGACGAGGAAGACGATGGTGAAGAAAAAAAAAGAAGCTAAGCTAGTCTAACTAAATAAATACACAATTCAGTCTCTTTCGAACAAATCTCTTGCTTCCCCCTTCGTTTGACAAATACATACTTTCCCTTTTGAATAGCGAAAAAGACCATAAATATAAGACATGTCGTGTCCAAGACAAAGCCAGTACATAATATTTATTTTCGTCTGCGACCGAACTTGTCGATGGTTGCGTTGATTAAATGTCTCGGACAACAGACGCGGATTCCAGCATTACACAAAAAGAAGCGTTCTCTACACAATTCCGTCTCGATATTGTATTCTTACTGTATATTAGTAAAAATATAACGCTGGACAACAATTCCTGGTCGAAATAAACTTTCCGAGGCCCACGTAGCCCACGGAATATAAATAATGAAGAACAGAGCGAAGGTGAAGCAATAAATATATATTTGTGGCCGCGCAATGTTTCGTGTGCGTCTGAGTGGTGTGCGTTGCAAACTAGAAAATAATTTATATGATCAGTGGAGGCAGAAAAACATAAATGTCTTTAGAGTATAAATACTGATGCATATATATATATATATATATATATATATATATATATATATATATATATATATATATATATATATAGTATTTTATAGATAATACAATAAAGATTGCTTATCAATAATATTTGACTATTTATGAAATAGTATAGATAAGTCAATAAGTCCGTAACATAACAGAGTTATAAGCACAATTTTGATGTGCCATGAAATTTTCAGTGTGTATGTGTGTGAAAGAAGAAAAGATATAATATGAAAGTATATAGACGACAGAAATAGAAGACACACATATATATATATATATATATATATATATATATATATATATGAAAGAAAAATACAGAAACAAACAAAATTCTGAATATGCATTATTAATGTTAAAATAAAGTCGACGTCGGACGTTTCGGTCTATTTAAGACCATCTTCATGGACATTTTCATTTAAACCTAATTAACATTATAACTTATAACAATTTAACACAAAAGACGATGGACATAAGAGCCCAACTAATTCAAACAGATAACTGAAATTTTTCAATCGACTTTTTGATATTTTAATTTTTGGAAATCATCTTCGAATACGTCTTAACAACATCGCCCACGTGACGACTACGTGATCATATTTAAACAGAACGCTGATCTGTATAAAATTTCAGTTATCTGTTTGAATTAGTTGTCCATCGTCTTTTGTGTTAAATTGTTATAAGTTATAATGTTAATTATGTTTAAATGAAAATGTCCATGAAGATGGTCTTAAATAGACCGAAACGTCCGACGTCGACTTTATTTTAACATTAATAATGCATATTCAGAATTTTGTTTTTTCTGTATTTTTTCTTTCATACTGTCGGATTTATATCCATATATTTGCTTACATATATATATATATATATATATATATATATATATATATATATATATATATATATATATATATATGTTTTTTACTGGATTAAATATTATTATATGTTGAGGTTAAATTTGTAATCTGTAGGGGAAAATTACATGCTTTTTCAAATTGTTCTTGATTACACATCATTTCTCTTATAAATGCCTCCGTTTTTAGTTTGGCCTTTTCTTTTTCCTTTGTTCTTTTCTTTCTCTTTTTCTTTGTTCATGTATACATAAGGTTAATAAATGCAAATCAGACGACAAATTTTCATATATCCATCGGCAGTGACAATTGGCTAGATTTTAAATTTGGATTGTATAATCATTTATTGTGTCTAATGTCACCACAAATGTATCCACACTTTTCTGGTGTCTGTTATTTAATTTTAGGTCAGCGAATCAGTACTGAATTATGCATCAGATAATAACTCAAATTTATCTGTATCTCACTCATTTAAACCGTTATTTAACTTCTCTCATTTAGACTTCTCTATTTTAAATTTTATTCCCCACCCTCATCTTAGGGCCTTTCCTGTTCTTCTTTCTTTCGTTACACCCTCTCTCTATATCTTTCATATATTTCCCTCTCACCCTTGTTTCTCACTCCCACACATATACTCTCACTTAAATTTAATTTTTTATATCCGTAGTGATATTTTCTGTTTTCTTTGTAGATCTGATGAATTGGATCAGGATTACGATTTCAACGTAATAAATTACAACCATGAAATATTAGTGTTTGAGCCTTTTATATTATCTTTCTCTGTCTTGTACATTGATCTCTACCTGGATTTTATTTTATCCTCTTGAAATATTAGTTTTTTTTTTGTTTTTTTGTTTTTTCTTACGAATTGGTCAAACCCAAACTCAAACAAAAACATTGATTTCAATCGTTATGAGTCTACCGATTGAATAGAATTGTCTTGTAAATGGAATTTTTAAAGCATTCTGAATGTAAAAATAAAGAAAAAAAGTGTGCAAGACAATAAGAAACTCTACCTGCCAAAAAAAAAAGTGAAGTTTTGTTGAAATCGGTTGAAAAATGGAGGAAATCTGATCCCATGTATAAACGAACACACACACACACACACACACACACACACACACACACACACACACACACACACACGCGCGTGCGCGCACACACACAACCTGGGTTTTATAATAGGTATAACTGGATATGAGTTGTACCCGTTTCATTCCCGCGACAGCGATGTCTCTTAATCGTGTTTTCAATTTGATTTCTTGCAAAATCAATTGTGTCTTTGCAATTTTTGGCGCTATTAGAACCACCGTAAGGTAATTTAACGTAGTCCTGTGAAGTTTTGTTGAAATCGGTTGAAAAATGTAGGAAATCCGATCCAATATATAAACGTACAGACACACGCACACAACCTGGGTTTTATAATAAGTATGATTCTTTCACGGTCTTGTACATTGAGCTCTACCTGGATTTTATTTTATCCTCTTGAAATATATATATATATATATATATATATATATATATATATATAAGATAGAAGATATAAATATTCTCGCAAACAACGTATATGTTGGTATTTTCTATAGTTTCGAGATGCGCAATTAACATTCCAATAGTTCTTCAAACATTTTCTTCAGATATAAATCACATGAAGGGAGACCAAGTACAACAAAAAATATTCACTAAATTTTTATTAGTTGTTACTAGCGTATACTGTTTTTAATTAAATAATTATGAAAAAAATCGTTCAATTTTTCGTCAACACTTGCAACGCTAACATTCGCCATAACTCTCAACGTGGCAATAAACTAAATTATGTATACAACTTTCAATAGTCAATTTTGCTTTAGCTCGTTTTTTTAACACGCTATTAGCAGGAATAGTTGCTGCATAAGTCAATGTTATTTGTTAACTCCCTTCAGTATTTTTTACTATACCATAAAGTTAGTTTATGAACTAGTAACAAACTTTAACCAAACCTAATTACTATACAGATGGGCTGTGTAACATTTTTCTATGTAAAAGTGGGCGATGGCATAAAAAAAGAAAAAACGATGGGAAACCTTGGTATAAATAAAAACCTTTGTAAACATTTTTTTAACATGTTTCGCTATTTATTGAGCTTAGTCCAAAATTCTGGCGAACTGGAATGATGGAGAGTTCTCTCAATTTTTAAATTCTTTGGTGTTTTGTTAGCATTGTTTCGGTAGACATCACCTGTTCATTTTATGGCGTTAGTATATGCGTATATATGTATGTACATCTCAAATTTTATGGACGCCATGTAGTTTACCTCATTGTGTCTGTGCGTGTTTTATTCATAAAAATATACCTATATAAGTGTATATAAATTGCTTGATTGTATCTACTCGTTAATTACATACACTATACAACCAGATACACGCATACACACGCACCCACGCACACACACACACACACACACACACACACACACACACACACACACATATATATATATATATATGCATATTTCGTGAAATATGACAAACAGAGATTTTGATTAATAATATTTTTAGATTTTTGTTTTAGGACTGAGTCTATGGAGAAATCGTCCAAAACTCAGTCCTATAAAATTTACTGAAAATTCATTTATTTTCATATTTATACGATACATTCATAATAGAACGACTGCTATACAATATATATATATATATATATATATATATATATATATATATATATATATGATTGTGTGTATATGTATATAAAGTGTGTGTGTCTATATATATATATATGTGTGTGTGTATGTGTGTGTGTCTCTGTGTGTATGTGTGTGTGTTTATTTTTTATCAAATAGATTAAATTCGACATATTTTTTAATTTGTTTTGCTTAAACGCTATTTTATATGAGTATCCATCTAAAATGACGTACAAGCAAAACGATTTAAATATATATATATATATCTATATATCTATATATTTTCAGTAATATATATATATATATATATATATATATATATATATATATATATATATATGTATATATATATCAGGAATTAATTTAATTTTAATCCCAGATTTATATTACTTTATTATAGTGGACACTTCATATACTTCGTATATATATTTATAATTTCGATTTATTCAAGCAGGAAAATTTAATTTATGCAAGCTTTGTCAAATACCAACGATTTTCTTTGTTAAATATTTTTGAAAATTTATTTTTCCATGTTCATGTTCTGGATTATTATTTTATTTCCTATTCATAATATATATATATATATATATATATATATATATATATATATATATATATGAACTTGAAGCAAAAAAAAAATAATCTGGAATATCAAAATACACACACACACACACACTCTTATATATATATATATATATATATATTATGGGCTAAAGTGCTCAATATCAGAAATAAATTTAATATAAAACTGAACACTGAAATCAACACTCAGATGCCTGACGATTGCGTTTAACATGAAACAATCTGTCGCCTCTGTGAGTTAACTTCAATGTTCACTTATATATATATATATATATATATATATATATATATATATATACAACTATTTGATCTCCGATTTTATACAGACATGTACTGACTCCCAGAGGACTGAATGCGTTGATGGAAAAGAATAAAGGAACAAGGAAGAAAAATAGACAGATAGATAGATAGATAGTGTTTTAGCATACGGACGATAATGGGTATGTCCCTATTCCCATAAATACAGTAGTAAATACTGTATGTTGGTTTGCAGTTAGAGGTTCATTGTGAAATTCCCTTGACTCATTTCTAGCAGTTGACTAATTCTTCTACGCGTAGCTGGCGAATCTTATATGTATTGTTCTTACCCTACGTATTATCAATCATTACCAACCTTCGTTTGATTTTTCTATTCGGTAACCTTCCCTAGGTTACAACAGACAGACAGACAGATAGATAGATAGATAGATAGATAGTGTTGTAGCATATGGACGATAATGGGTATGTCACTATTCCCATAAATACAGATAGATAGATAGATAGATAGATAGATAGATAGATAGATAGATAGTGTTGTAGCATATGGACGATAATGGGTATGTCACTATTCCCATAAATACAGATAGATAGATAGATAGATAGTGTTGTAGCATATGGACGATAATGGGTATGTCACTATTCCCATAAATACAGATAGATAGATAGATAGATAGATAGATAGATAGATAGTGTTGTAGCATATGGACGATAATGGGTATGTCACTATTCCCATAAATACAGATAGATAGATAGATAGATAGATAGATAGATAGATAGATAGATAGATAGATGTGGATAGCTTCAGGTTGATTGAGTACGAAGAAAGAAAGAGAGAAAGAAAGAAGCTAGATGGATGGATGGAGAAAATATATAGGAACTTATAAATAAGGAAATAAAACTGATAGAAAAGAATTGAGTGGAAAAGCAAGCAAGCTTACACAGATGAATAGATACATGACGACGATGTTGATGATGATGATGATGTTGATGATGATCCGCCGCATCTTCACGTTAGCTGACCAGCTTTCACCTCTCTCGTGCATGACCTGAAGGTGACTTGCCAAGCCGTGACACAAGTGACAGATGAACAATGTGCTTGCCACAACCTTGATGGATACACACCGCTGTGACTGATTCCTGTTCACCATCATGTGCCTTTTTTAGTCCGGAGCTGGTTTTACATATCTTGTTACATAGCATGCAGGCTGCGACACACTGTGTCTGGGGAATGTGAAGGGTGATTTTTCACATGATTCACCTAGCCAGCCATTGAAAGAAGTATGCGCTGACAGAAATCACATGTCCAGCCCTTGATACCTCGTCAAGTCCATGGTTATCATCCACTGGAAGTCGCCGCTTGAGTCGTTTGTGTTCCAGACAACATTATTCGAAGAGTCGACACCCGTCTCTTATTTACCCTCTCCATCCAGTTCTATCTAGGGCCATCCACTCTCAACTGCTGATGGCAAACTCCTGCTTTTTTAGGTTGTTTTTTTTTTATACAGTCATTGTACCTTTACCTTGGTTTGTGCCGAGAACGCCTTCCGAGACTCAGCACACAATAAAACAATTGTTATACTTTATATATACTTTATTCGAATTATGCGTCCTGTCCATCGCATTTGGGAAGACGTTACAAGAACCTCTATGCTTTGGTAATTGGCTCTGACTAAGACATCAGTATGAGGAGATCTGTTTTCCCATTTGACAATTCGATATGCGTCTCATACCTTTTCTGCAGAAAACGCTCATTTATTTTTATATTTGCTGAGTAGTGTCCAAGTTTTCGGAGTCATATAAATAAGCTGTCAGAACGCAAGCTCTATACACATACACCTTGGTATGGTTGGTAATGTCACGAGCTGTCCATACTCTTCTTTCCAGCTTTCCGAAGGCCACAGAAGCTTTCTGGATTTCGGCACACAGTGAGCCATCTTTTGTAATTGTGCTATCAAGGTAACCTCTCAACCACCCCTAATCTTGTTCCATGAACAAAGATGTTGGGTTTGATATGTGGCTCTCCGGGGGTAGGGGTAACATTACCTTGGTTTTTGTGACGCTTATCGTAAGACCAAATGCTGCACATGAGGATGAGAAACGGTTCATAATATGTTGTATGCCAGCTTCTGTAATAGAATACATAGATAGATATGAACAAACTGAGATAGATAGATAGATAGATAGATAGATAGATAGATAGATAGATAGATAGATAGATATGAACAGGATGAGGCAGATAGATAGATAATGTTATGGTCCAAGGTCCCTGTACCAGAGTGATCGTCCAAGGTAGAACCAATAAAGAAGAACTCGAACACGTATATGGAATAACACAGATATATTACAAACAGGAATATATACAGAGAAGTAGAAAGTGTTAGTACGAACAATCAGGTTTAGTAGTAATTGTCTGAATGCGACTCTGTTTCGGACTGCCTCTGACTCGACTGACTGACTGACTCGCTCGCCCTGACTGACTGACAGACTCTTGACGGACTTCACTCCAGACTTCAGACTGAACCCCCTGCTTCCTCTTGAGGCGCAGTATTTATTACGTATGGAATAGTCCATTATGTTATTATGGGTAAGGTCCCATAACAGATAAGAACCGAAATAGATAGATAGATAGATAGATAGATAGATAGATAGATAGATATGAACAGACCAGAAATCAATATTTCAAAAAGATAGATTGATATACAGAAAGGTAGATAGGTGGAGAGAATGTTATCATTCAAAATCTTGGCTTTTATCATAACATTAGCTATTGACAATGAAGATAGATTTTTTGCTTTCTCTCATACGCCATCCAGATTCACAGATGCATAAATACTTATATCGATTCGATTTGCAATATTTACTTAAATGTCAGGATTGTTCAGGTTGGTCAGTTGGTCTGTTGAGCCTGTACCCTGTGGGTTACAGGGACACAATCTCACTTTGCTTAATGTTGTTTCGTTGGTTTCAGTTGCTAATAGATTTTACGGTGTGGATTTACAAGCCCCACATTCAACCAGTTTTGGATTCAGAGTTGTCTCTCGTGATTGGTTACCATCCAAGTCTATAGAACACTGCCTGCCTTAGGGTACCAAAAAGCAACGGGAGAAGAGACAGGTTCGTACCTTTCCAAGAGTATTTGTATGAAGTTAAACGTAATTTGAGAAGCCGATTCTACGTCTAGCTCTGACAATTGATATGCAACATGCACCACCTGGTCTACTAAGAGAGTGGAAATAGTAAAAAGTGACAAGTTTTTCTTTTTTTTCTTTTTGTATTTTTTTACTAATTTGTTCATCCAGTACTAGACTCGATATCGTGGGTACGTAAAATCTCTTGAAACAATCCATATTCCAATGTAAATGATAAAGATATAGGCTACAGAAACATACATTTCACTAACACAAATCTGACATGCCCTATCTTAACAAGAACAAGACCATACCCCCAACTTTCAAAAAATGGGTATTTCCGGCGTATCTGGATTGGTGGTGCCCGATCCTCACTTCCTAGAGTTCAAAAATGTTTACACGGCCTTGTGGCGGATGAAATATCTCTAACCCTAAAATCTCGTCCCCACGGATGAAACGTTGCTAGTCACTCGATACTCCATTGCTGTTTCCACGGCATATGTTCCGACAAACTACAATCCCTCGTTCCACCAGTGCAGATCAAGGACCCACCATGTCACGTACATCGTCATCAGCCTCATACCCTTTGCATTTCATTGATAAAGAGAAAGTTCTACTCTGACTGATTCTACCCCGGAATTGTTATATTGTAGAAGAAACTCCCGACGGGACGGTTTCGCGATTATTGCGATCACCTCTTTCAGTTTAGAGCCACTCGTTTTCTATCCTACTTATCCTCATAACATGCACCTTTTGCTCACTAGTTTTGCAGATTTTTAAGAATCGAACGTATGTTTATCAAAAACAAACGGTATGTACGTAAAAACTCTCCCAAATGAACAAAAAAAACCCCAAAAACACCAAACAAAATATGTACTAAACACACAAACTTACGAATATAAATTATCATCTGAATCCCACATAGGCAAACTATAATTATTATACTCTTACATACATATTATGGTAATTTATCCACGCACGCATGGCCTCTCAATGATAAGAATAGGAGCAGGTACTGTCTTTTAAAGAGGGAAGTTTCCAGCAGTCAACTCTGGCAGTCGGAAATGAACATTCTTGCTGTAACACTCTCATTTATATATGTTTGTATTACTGTTTCTGTTAATATAATTTGTTTAACTCAATTACTCTCTTTGTGTCTTTATTTCTGGCGCTAACAAGACCACAATATATATATATATATATATATATATATATATATATATATATATATATATATATAATTAAAAAAATTCAAAAAAAAAACTTACATTTGAATTCAATTATGAGGTTTTTCTTTGAAATTTTTCTAATTATATATATATATATATATATATATATATATATATATATATATATATATATATATATATATATGATCTGCTGGACCCTCATACGTTGAATTCGACAGGACAGTCAGTATATATATATATATATATATATATATATATATATATATATATATATATATATGGTAATTTACCCACGCACGCATGGAGTCTCCCAGCTATAAATAGGAGCAGGTACTGCCTTTTGGAGAGGTCGGACCGAACATTCTTGCTGTAACACTCTCGTTTGTATATGTTCGTATTACTGTTTCTGTTAATATATTTGTTTAACTCAATTCCTCTCTGTGTGTCTTTATTTCTGACCCTAACAAGGCCACACCAATACATAAAATATTATTTTCAGGTTTTCAGTTGAGCTTGAAATCCGTTGATTTCGTTGTTGCTCAAATGTTCCGTCCATGGTATTCTCAGCATCCATCTGGAGAACCACATGTCTGTTGCTTTAAGTCTCTTCTTCATCAATGATGAGATTTTCCATATGAAATGACAGATATTAGCAGTTAAGTACACTTTTCTGTGCTTCTAACGAAATATTTCTGTTTTTTAATACGGTAGAGTGAGGAGGATGTAATGGTAGTGTAATGGATAGCGGCTTGGATTGAAGAATCAGAGAGCCGAGTTCGAATTCCAGACGAATCCATTACAGTCACATGTTAATACCCTTGGGAAAAGTATGAATCCTCTTCTCAAAGCTAAATAGGAAGACAGACCTGGATGGCATCTGGTCTACTGCAGAAAGAAATAGCAACCTACTGCCTCGTCCGTGATGTATCGAAAGATACATGATCGCCTAAGCGTGTATCACGCATGGCACATAACTTACTGAATGCTCAGCTTAGCTTTTGGAATGCATCTTTCGCTGACCCAATGCGCTTTTGGAATTCATTGAAAAAACAACATTCTTTAATTGTTGTACTTGGCTGATTTTGGTATCTCCAATTTCTAATTTGCATGTTGGGCTGATCCTTTTTTCTGAAAACCATGCATTCAATTTTCTTACAATTGATGTTTTGTCCTTTCTTCTCGCTTTTCTTCACCACCTTCTCTAGGAGTGTTATTGATTCCTTTCTGTATCTGCTATCAAAACTGTGTCATCTATATATCTTATACAGGTAGATAAAAGGAATGAACTGAGAAAAAAGAAAGAAAGATAGATAGATACTGAGAAAAGAAAAGACTTGGATATTAATAAATAGAGATAAATAGGAAGTGAATGACAAAGCAATCAAAACTTGGATCAATAGATACTGATTGAAAAAGGGAGAGATTTAGACATATATATATATATATATATATATATATATATATATATAGGTAAATACACAGGAACTGAATAAGAAACCAAATCTTAGAATCTGACTATGAAAGAGACTTGAATATAAACAGTACTTTTTTTGAGAGAATATATATATATATATATATATATATATATATATATATATATACACACATATATATATATATATGTGTGTGTGAAAAAAAAAGAAAGAAAGATATATAGGAACTGAAAGAGAAAGAAAAACTTGAATAGATAATTAGATCGTTAGATAGATATGATTGAGGAAAAGTAAGAGACTTATACATAGCAATTTGCTTGGGATATATATATATATATATATATATATATATATATATATATATATATGTGTGTGTGTGTGTGTGTGTGTGTGTGTATATATATATGCATATATATATATATATATATATATATATATATATATAGATAGATAGATAGATAGATAGATAGATAGATAGATGTCAAATAAGTCACTTGTTTTCCGACCGTCGCTGAATTAACGAGCAGACATTTGGGCGGCGTGTGCATCTATTGGCTCGGGCTTGGTGCTTTTTTTTTATTACCCTCCGTCCGCAGGCAAAGATTAATAAGTATCGAGGGTGACATCTGGAGGCGGCTTAGAACAGTAATGGCATCGTTATCGCGGTAGTTTTGGTGGCAATTATTGTAGTAATGTTAATGGTAACGGTGGTAGCGATGGTCTGGAGAGTAAGTGGTCTGTACATAGACATGAAAAGGCGTTGGGTGGAGCAAACGGACCGAACGGAATAAATACCAAGCCAGAAAGAAATATTGGAGGGAGAAATAAAAAAAAAGAAGAAAGGCAATTAGAAACGTTAAGAAGAAATAAGAGAAAGAGTAGGAGGAAGGGGAATAAATATGGTAGCGGAGTGGGGGAATGAATGAATGTGGTTGATTGTGAAAATGTACGTGGGGAATAAAAAAGAAACGAGAAAATGAGAGAAAAAATTGCACTGAAAAGCGAAAGCAAAAAAGAAAACAAAAAGAAAGAAAAAAAAAGTAATAGAGAAAAAGAAAATCAAACTAACCGGACTGAAAGCGAGCCATGAGATTAAAACGGGTGGGAAGAGATATTTACCTGGCACAGGGATCCGCAAGCTATGACCAGCTAAGACCAGCTTGGACCAGCGGCCCGAGTGGAAACACTCAGATTCCCACGTTAAACACTGACCTTGTGTCACAAGCTGACTCAGTGCGGTTTCAAGTAAATCGGGGATCTGTCCTTGATTCAGGTGGTATTACGGCTCTGACTGGCTTGGACGAGATCTGACCGGCATGAACAGGCTATGACCAACTAAGACCAGCTATGACTATCTTGGACCCGTTCTGAGTAGCTTGGACAAGCTATGAACTGCTATGACCAGCTTGGACCAGCGGCCTGCGTAGAAACACTCGGGTCCCCACGTTAAAAACTGACCTTGTGACTCAGTTGGAAGTCAAGTAAATTGGGGAAGGAGGTTGTCCTTGAAGGGTAGAGCTGAGGCGTGTACCAGTTACGTCTTTCCTCTCATCCATTACCGGTTGGCTGTGCTTCCTCTTTTCAAGGACCATACAAAGGCGATCGAGCGCTTGTTGTCCACCCTCTTGTGGGGTGGGCGCAAGCAGAAGGTTCGTAAAGAAACTTGTGTCTAACGTCTGTATCATGGAGGGGGGGGTTGCTACATTTGGTGAGTCATCGAGTTGGCTTTCCTACGCCGCGTTTTGACAGAGGATTCGATTTTGGTGGGGAGTGTTAGAAACGCCTTCCTTAGCTTTACTATCACTCCTCTCATTTCCTGTTCTAAGCTCTATCGTAGGTCCGAGAAATTGTCGTCTTTCCTCAACGAGTATCGAGGGGCCTTGAGGGCTTTTCCTCGGTCCAGTGACCTTTCACAGCCTTGAAGGGGTCGCGAAGAACCGTGAGCGGCTTGGCTTCTCACTGGCCGAGCTGCGCTCTTTCTGGTCTTGGACGCCAACGGCGAATTAGTTCAGTAACCCTGAGTTTTCGCTTACCTGGCGATTAATTCGGAACATGCTATCTCTCAATGTCACAGCCTTCAGATGGGGCTGGGTAGATTTGTTCGATTATTACCGGTGCCACCTTAGTTTAGAAGAAACGGCTTTGCACACCTACCATTGTTTCAGGTACGCCCTTTCTGTGTCGGCAAGTTGACGGCTCGTAGTGTTCATCGATCTCGCATACGTGTGCGACTTTGTGTCGCCTCCGTATTCTGGGGTGAAGCGAATGGTGTTGCTAACGTTGCTTTCTAACGAATGATGATCTAGATGACGAGGGAATCTTGCGACACAAACGCTATTCTCATCAGTCTCTGATCGAATTCTTTCAGCATCGTGCAGATCAGAACTGATAGAAAGCGTTTAGCGTCGACAGATTTCAACGAAAGGTGGGTGAAAGTAGCGAGCGTGGTTCGTGTGAAAGATGCTATCCTTGAGTCCCTTTTTTAAGCCCTCTTCATCACAACGGGGCGTTTTCCTGTGAACCCCCTGGTTAAGTTTTGGTTTAGAAAAAATTGGAAGTGTGAGATAGGCAAGAAATAAGGCATGTAGCAACATTAGCACGGCAAAGGGCACTCCTTTAAAGGCAAGGAAGGGCAAAAATATTTTAAGTCGAGTGATAGCGATTGCTGTATGAGTCGTACGATTTTTGAATCAAGCACGGGCAACGCCGGGCCATGCTGCTAGTATATATATATATATATATATATATATATATATATATATATATGTGTGTGTGTGTGTGTGTGTGTGTGTATTTGTTTGTGTGTGTGAGCGTGAGCGAGCGCGTGTGTGTAGCAATATTTTTATTAATATCAATTTGATTTAAAGTCCCAGACAAAGAATGTTTTATTACGTTCTTTATTAATCGTTGGTGTTGCCTCACCAGTGAACGTTTGTCGTGGAATTGGGTTTACAAATTTTATCCGTAAGTTTTTGCAGATCGCTTTTGGCGGATACGAATTTCCGTAAAAGAAAATCATCTAAACATTATTATTATTATGAAGAAATGTACAAATTGATTAAAAGTTCCCGTACCGTCCCATTAAGTACATGACTCGTTTTCCTCAACTCTACCTTTACAGGTAGAGTTGAGGAAAACCGAAAAATGAATACTGTTGTCATATATATGGGCAGGACCGAAAAATGGAATACTGTTGTCATATATATGGGCAGGACCGAAAAATGAATACTGTTGTCATATATATGGGCAGGAGCTACCCACTCTTTATTTTCCAGTCTCGACAAAATGAAAAATCGGCTCCACTCAAGAATCCCTTTTCTCACAGAAGAAACGTCGGAAGCTTCTCGCTTCTCTATCGATGTTTCCATGGAAAGTGTTCAGAGGAACTACATTCCTTAATTCAAACAGTTTTAACCTTTATGGAATGCCACGTACAGTGTAGCGAATCACACTTATTCCCTTAAGGATTTCATTTTTTTTAATTCCCAAACAACATATATTCAGGGCGTCGACGACTTGGCATCTTGAGATGTCATACTGATTTGTTTTTTACGGCTTATCAACCTTTTGTAGGTTATTTAAAGACAGAAAATATTTGGGGGTTGTAAGAATAATTCTCGTTTTATTGTGTTTTGGTTTGGTTTGTTTTACGGCATTTCAACCTCAATAGGTCATTTAATGCTGACTAGTTTTTTTTCCTGGTAATATTTTTTCTTCAAAAATGTATTGCTGGTAATATAATTTAAAAAAATGTATTCCTGGTAATATTTGTTTTTCAAAAACGTATTGCTGGTAATAGTTTTTCTTCAAAAAAGTATTTCTGGTATTAAAATCTATTTTTACACTTTCATAGTGTTTTGACCCTAGTTTTGTGGTTGACTATTTGCCCATAGCTGGGACCCTAGCAGGTCCTACGACCCCAGGTCACCAACAATTAAGAGGTGGTTCAACACTCCTCAAAGCCTCCTGATCAGAGGCCTTACTGTTGGACGTAGTTTATCGTCTTACCCTGGACACGGATGTAGTTTATTGTCATACCCAGGACGTTTTTTTTTTTTTGTGAGTGAATGTTAATAATTTATTGGGACGATGGATTCATGCCTTTCCCATGTGTATTTACGCGTAAGCGAATGTAATCAACTCGACTTGTAATCGACACATTACAGCAATTGGAATTCTTCCAGCAGTTATCTTAAGGTAGTGGCCAAGCATGACGTTGCTTAACTTCGGTGGTTAGACGATAACCGGGGTTTCAACGTGATATGGACGTAAGCATTCTTGAACTGTGAACCTCCAAATAAGTAACCATGACATTACCACTAAGCCATTACCATATGTGCTTACAGGCAAAATATGTTGTCAAGATCGTAAAAATCTAATCGCTACCTAAACAAGGGAAAACAACAATGCTCCGCATTTTCCCCGGCGATTTGCCACCGGACAAAATAGAGATTTCATCTTGGAAATCAAGTTATGAATCCATAGTGAGTTACTTCGTTTCGCCCGCAGGTGACTAGTGCGAAGATACATGATCAAGGAAGAAGGTAACTGGGTAGAGAATGTATGTGGGCGTAATAGATCATTCTCAGAATCCTGAAATTTTATTCTAATCTTACCCGGGCTCCAGTTCGATTTCTTGACTTTTATGTCGTATTCTCACAATCGTTCTTTTTTCTTCTTTCCTTTTTCTCCTTTTCTCTTTCTTCCTTTCGTATTTATTGCACCAAATTCTTGTCTGTTCTCTTCTTTTTATTCATTTTCTTTATAACACGTCCGTTAAAATCGTTTCCTTTTCCTTTTCCGACTCTCCACCTCCTCCATTCTTTTGAGACTGTCTCTCTTCCCGTATGACGAAAAGCCACACCCGTGTCCTGGGTAAGATAATAAACTACATCCAGCAGCAAGGCCTCTGATCAGAAGGTTTTGAGAAACGTGGAACCACCTCTTAATTGCTGGTGTTCCCAGGTCCACCCTGACCCGGCTGGTAGCACCTGCTAGGGTCCCAACTATGGGCAAATAGTTTTTCACAAAACTGGGGCCAAAACACTATGAAAGTGTAAAAATAGCTTTTAATACCAGAAATACTTTTTTTAAAAGTTATTACCAGCAATAAATGTTTGGAAGAAAAAAATATTACCAGCAATACTTTGTTACCAGTAATAAATTTTTGAAAAATATTATCAACAATACATTTTGAAAAAAAATATTACCAGTAATACATTTTTGAAAAAAATATTACCATAAAAAAAAATTGTCGGCATTAAATAATCCATTGAGGTTGGCATGTCGTAAAACAAAACAAACCGAATCAGCAATACATTTATGCAAAACACACACACACACACACACACACACACACACACACACACACACACACACACACACACACACACACACATATATATATATATATATATATATAGAGAGAGATAGGTATATATATATATATATATATATATATATATATATATATATATATATATATATATTAACAGAAATATATTTTTGAAAAAAATTATTACTAGCAATAAAAATCTTGTCGGCATTAAATAACGCATTGATGTTGATATGCCGTAAACCAAGCCAAACAAAACCAAACCAAACTAAAACCGTCTCTCTCCATTTTCCTCTTTGGCCTAATCGGTCAATTTTCTCACAATTTTCCTCTTCTTTCTTTAATCCAATGTCTTCGTCTTCTTCTTCTTCTTCTTCTTCTTCTTCTTCTTCTTCTTCTTCTTCTTCTTCTTCACGATATCACCATTTTTTATTTATTTGGTTTGGTTTGTTTTACGGCATTTCAACCTCAATAGGTCATTTAATGCTGACTAGTTTTTTTTCCTTGTAATATTTTTTCTTCAAAAATGTATTGCTGGTAATATAATTTAAAAAAATGTATTGCTGGTAATATAATTTAAAAAAATGCTGACTAGTTTTTTTGAATCTTACCCGGGCTCCAGTTCAAATCATTGTTTTCTGTTTTCGATCGTTTAACCTCGTGGTTCCCAAACTTTTTCGGGTTGCCGCCCTCTTGCGTAGCAAAAACACAACACCAACGCCCCCTCAATATATACATTTGATTGAACTTTCTTGGTGCTACTATTTTTCTTCTTTTATGTACGGTGTCCCTTCAGGACGTAAGCGATCACGGCCCTCCACATCTTCCTGAACCTTGAAACTGTCTTTTTATTATTTCTCCCAAACCCTGCTCTGCCATTCATTTGCTCAAGCCCATTAAGTATGCCACGCATTGCTTTTCTCCGTCCTGTAATTTTCCAAGCCATCCTTCCTCATTACATGACATAGAAACCTCATCTGTCTCTTCCTGGTGTTAAGTATAAGTTTCTTTTTTGTTTCTATTCTCTCCTAAACCTCGTCGTTGCTCACATGTACGGCCCATGTTATCCTTAGTATTCTTCTGTAGAACCACATGTCTGCTGCTTTGAGTCTCTTCTTCATCTTTGAGGAATTTGTTCAGCATCCGCTACCATTTCCAATAATTCTTTCTGTCGCTTAATAATCTGCTTAGGTTTTAGTGCTAGTATTACATGTCAAATAAGTATTACAGTACTTCCCATAACAATTGTTATATAAATGGAATATACTGTAAAGTGAAGGCTGGATACACTTTAGGGACAATGTTTGTGTGCGTGGTGTATATTATGGTTCAGATGTGACCCTGGCTGCCCACTTTTTTCTCAAGATCCCCTCGTTCCACCCCCTCCAGGGAGGACGGTACCGCCCACTTTAGATGCTTCGCCGATCATTACAATCTGAACTTGTTCAAGTCCAAGGTCATCTATTACTTATATATATCCTCATTATTTGCACTTACTTCGCCTTCTTACGTGCATAAATAACCCCATTTAGTAACACAAATTAGTTACAATATACATTTCATGTATCATGCTATTTCTTTTATATAAGTAGGGTGTGTATATATGTATGGCTTTATAACTGACTTAAATGTGTATATAAGTATATATATGACTAGCAGCATGGCCCGGGGTTGCCCGTGCTTGATTCAAAAATCGTACGACTCATACAGCAATCGCTATAACATGACTTAAGATATTTTTGCCCTTCTTTGCCTTCGAAGAAGTGCCCTTTTCCGTGCTGATGTTGCTACATGCCTTACTTCTTGCCTATCTCACACTGCGAATTTTCTCTAAGCTCTATACTAAACATTAAATCTGTTACGAAAAAAAGAACTAAACAAAATGAACAAAAAACGATCAGCTTTAAAAAAGGACTCGTAACTGGAAAATCTGAATGAAAAAAAGAATGTTAACAACAAATACTTTTTCACACCCAACCCAGTTCTGCGGAACCAGAATCAAAGTTGAATTTAATCAAGCGAATGAGCCAATTGGAGATTTAAATTTTTCCCACTTGTGACGAATGTAGCTATCGATTTTTTTGCATGCTAACATGCTAGTTAACATTCGTGTCAGTCAGCTGTTGGCTCTTACGCTGGCCAATAGAATCTTCCTGCCTATTCGTGGCAGCCAGCTATAGGCTCTCACTCTGGCCAGTAGAAAATGGCTGCAAACTACATAAAAATTGCCGTAGAAGCATGAAAAAATTGATTATTTCCACTATCGATGGGAGTTGGGAAATGCAAAGTTGGTCTTGGCCTTCCCGCTAACTTGGATCATGTGCATGTAAATTTTGGTGCATCCGTCGAAAATTGCTGCCGTGCATTCGTTACACACACACACGCACGCACACATCCTGCCTTTTATAGATAGAGATGTTATGTTTTTTGAATGTATGTACAGTTTATATATATTCTTTAGATATATGCGAGGATGTATAAACACAATCATTTATTACTTAGGGTAGTTAAAATAATAGCGTCCGTTTGCAAATCCGTTTTTTTCGGGCACAAAGGTCCACGTTTTCTATTATTTTCTTTTCGCATTACATACGCTACCCATTTTAACACAGAATTGTCTCTAAATGGGTATACAGCAATCTAGGGAACCAATTAATTTCCTGTAGAAAATGAAAGTGGATTTTACTAAACACGGCTAAGTAAAGAAGCTAAGTTATATTCCCAGCGTAGAACAGAAAAAGAGATGAGAGTTTCTCTCTCCAACATTTCTGAACGCAGAGAGAAACGGAAATATAAATTGGGTAAACTATTCAAAGGAATAGGAGAAAAGAAAGCCAATCTTTTGGTTATAAAAGGCGCCATAAAAATAGACAACTCAATAGTGTTCACGTCATTGACAACACTATAGATTATCTGATTAACGTTCCATTTGAAATTATTGCAACGGAATGGAGAGAGAATGAATTCCGAATGCATCCAAGTGGAGAGTTTTGATTGGCTGACGTAAAAGCAGAACAATATGGAGGTTAATACGAGATACGGTAAAGGAAATCGAGCCAAAAGAAGAAAATAATAAAAAAGAATGAACAGTATTCATATGCCAAATATCTATTTGTACTTTACTGAATATTTTCATTCTTTATTTCTTTCTATTTTTACTTTCTTTTTCTTTTTTCTTTCTTTCTGTTCTTTTAAACATAGTTACTTTCTTTTAGCTATAGTCTTTCTTTTTTTTTTTCTTTCATAATTTTTCTTTTAGACGTACTTTCTTTTTTTTAGATATAGGCATGGTTTCTTTGTGTCTTTCTTTCTTCCAGACATAGTTTCTTTCTTATATATATAGTATTTTCTTTTATCTTTTTTTGCTTGCTTTCATTCTTCTTTTTGTCAATTTTCTTTTCTTTAGACATATTTTCTTTCTGTTAGATATAGTCTTTCTTTCTTTTATAATTTTTCTTTTCTTTCAGTCATAGTTTCTTTAAGTATAGTCTTTCTTTCTTTCTTTCTTTCTTTCTTTCTTTCTTTCTTTCTTTCTTTATTTATTTATTTCTTAGAAATAGTTTACTGAACAATCTCTAATATAGATATACATATCTTCTTTTACTCACCTTTTATTTTTTTAACCATTTCATCGCAAGCAAATTGATAATGTCATGGAAAGGCTCAGAAGTGCAGAGAGTGAAAGAGAATGAAAAGACTTTAGTGAGAAAAAAAGAAAAATAAAGAAACAGGATTTAAGAAGATATAAGATGGCGATTGACGTTACAATTAAATTTATGAATATCGTAGTTTAAAGGAAAGAAAAAATCAGAATAGAGTTCCACAGGCAAGAAAAGAAACTATTAGAATAGAACTGGTGGCTACACGGAACTAGTTCAAGAGTAAAACGGCGTGACCTACTTGCCAATCTAGAAGCACGCGTAAATACAGTCGAATCACGAAGGGCTTATTAGAACAATTGGCATACAATTATTTGTAGAAAAGACAAAGTGAAGCTTATTAATAAAAATGCAAACTCCAGCAGGATACGAACCTGCGCCCCTTTTGCAGGAGAAACCGTCGTTTAATCAACTCGGCTACGAAGAGCGTCCTTATCACTTTCCTTTAATATGATCACTGTAATATTCAGGTCAGTAGTAAAAATAGTGTTTATAATAAACAGGACATCTCAAATATGAGTATCCACTAAAATAACGTTTAAAGTGTTATATATATATTACAGGAAAGTGTTATATATATATATATATATATATATATATATATATATATATATATATATATATATATATATATATATATATATATATGGGTTGTGAGGGAGAAAATAAAATTAAGTGTGTTTTAAACGTCAGTTTTATCATTCCATGCAAATTTGATTGGAAAAAATAACGACATTTTAAAAAAAAAATAATATTTCTCATAATGTTAGAAAGTAACACGGGAAAAATAAAATATCAATTTAATATTAAAAGTATGAGAATAATAAAGAAAAGAATCACAGGTCTATGTAGAGATACTGTAGAGATAACAGTTATGAAATAACTGAATGGTCATAATTTAGATATAAGAAAAGAAATATTTTTAAAATTATGTATATAGAATTTGAAAAAGCTATAAAAAATAAATATACGAATCCCGAGTGAACAAACTCCTCTCGTATTGTTAAGCAGGAGCGAAGTTTTATCCCTTGTTTCCTGTTTAAAATTGGGCTTCCGGTTACTTCTAAAGTCTTTTTCCTCCACTTATATTTTGCCAATCATAACAATATTGATCTCTTTTAGCCTAGAGTTATCTTTCCTTTATAGCTCGATTGATTTCACTTCTTGCCCTTTCTTACGCTCATATAACACTACATTCTTAAGCCTTGGATTGAGTGAAAATTCTACTTGAAAAAATGAGAATGAAGAGCAAGGTTTTATTGAAAATTCTAGATACACGACAAGAAATGCCCTTCACAAATAAAATCATTTCAAGGATTTGAGAAACACCTGATGAACACCGTACTAACAACAGTATTAACAGTAAAGTATAACAAAATATATGGATAAATTTTAGAGGAAGCTCAAACAGAATGTAAGCAAAATAAAATATTTGAAGGAAATATTAATACACGTGGATATAACAAAAGAATTTCATAAAAGGAAATGAAGACGATTTAAGAATTACTTCATGACAATATCACAAAACGATTTAAAAAAAACAACGTGAAACATCGTAGTAAATGGAATTAATTCAGAAGCTAAAGAAATAGCAACTAAACTGAATTTAGAGAATAGAATTGTTGTACTGAAGAGAACAGAAGCATACATCAAAATTAAAGACCCTAAGGATAATTTTAAAACCAACGCCCATGTAGACTAATAAACGTATTTAGATGCAAAACTGAAAATATAAGAACAAAGAATGATAAATAAAAACTAGAAATTGGAATAACCAATGAAAAAATAAAAAAAGATAATAAAATTTCTTTCGTAGCATATTGGAAAAAAATATGATTTTTTTTTACAATTCAATATAACTGATTTCTGTCAGAGAAAAATATTTAATAATGTATTGACTATGGCAAATGATAGATGAATATGAACAAAAATTTATAACTTTGTAAAGATCGATATCATTTAAAAAAAAGGATAGAAATAGAAAAGTTTAATGTTACCTTGGGGTGATATAATGGATCAGAAAAAGGTAAATAGATTTCAATTTACATATAAAAAATATGAGATAATAAAGAAAAAAGAATTACAGGTCTACGTCGAGATATTGCATTAAGAGTTATGAGAAAACTGAATGGTCATAATTTAAATATATTAAGAAGAGAAATATTTTAAAAATTAAGTATATAGAATTTGAAAAAGATATAAAAATAAAATGAATGAATTTCCTAATTTTTACTAATCGATATAGTAATCTGCTTGCTCGTATATCGGATCAGAATGTAGTATCAGTGGCCGATCTTCAGCACTTCTGTTTTTTGAAAAGCAGAAAGGTGCTAAGAAAACAGCGATAGATGATGAGGAGAAAAGACAGCGAAAAAGGAAAACCACAAGACATAATTTTACTAAAGCCACCCTAATAAAAAAAAAATCAGGCAGGTGAGCTTTTGATATAACATAACCTTATAGAAAATAATTAGAAACAATATAAAAGTAAATAAATTACACGCACAAAGATATAAGTTTCATGCAGTTAGCATAATCTGTGGCGTTCATAATCTTACTCTTTAATACTATTTCTACTAAACTTGTAAATAAATTAGTTATTCCTAATCCTATGGTCTTTACCGTTATGTCCAAGACAATTGGAGATATAATTTGGAAGGAAAATAAATCTAACACCAGATGCTGGTATTTATCAAATAAATTGTTTACAATGTAAAAGAATTTATGTCGGAGGGACATCACGAGGCCTAAAAGCCTATCTCTACGAACATTAACGAGATTTACATTTACAAAACCATCTAAACTTTCTCGTAATACACAGGAACAAACTGACCATATCTTTGATTTTACTAAAGCCACAAAATTCTTTATGAAGAAAGTACTTAGAGCGCTTACTAATAACAATATTACCAACTATAAACGCACGTCAAAAACATTATGCAACATTCTTCATTGAATCAATTCTTAAAAATATCTAATGTATATTTATCTAAAAGAAACGGTATGTACGTAAAAACGTTAGTGAATCAACATGCGAAAAAACTAGAAACATAATGTCTACTCAACACACACACACACACACGCACACACACACACACGCACACACACACACACACACACACTTCGAATATACATTATAATATGAATCCCATATAGACAAACTAGAATTATTATACACTTACATACATATAGCAATATTTACGGTTTTTCAGGTAATTGCTTGAAAATTCGGACGGATATTAGAATTTGTTTACATTCTTAAAAAATCAATACGCTAGATTTAGGTGCCTCATTCTGTCGAATGAAGATAGCTCAATAGTCGAAAATCTGACTGACAGCAAGTCGGTGGAGTTTCGATCCTGGCTTGAGGCATTCGGATGTCTAGTCGCACCGAAGAGCGAAACAGTACTGTCTGCGAACCGGCAGCGAAAGAGAAAGGAGGAAAAGAGGTAGGAAAGGAAAGAGATGGAGAAGCAAAAGCTGAACAGAAAGCGTGAGAAATATATATATATATATATATATATATATATATATGTATTACTTATTTCCACCCAAGCAAGGCAATGATTGACTGCAAAGTAAGAAGATAGAAGAGTGTTCCACAAACGCGAAGTGCGAGAACTTTTAGCATACAACATACGGTTTCATCTAGCCATTTTAACTGTAAAATGATGAGATCTTGCTGCCAATCAAGTGCTGCACTTAAATTCACAAAATCTATGTACCAAAGTGAAAAGCTCATCAGAATAATTGCTATGAAAATATTTCCAGAAAAAGACATCGGGGAGTTGCGGTGTTGGGAAAATGACTGGAGGCGAGATGCCAGGTCAGGCCCAATAACAGTGCAGATTCTTCTTTGTGTTTTATCAGGAATATCTAAATGTATGTCAACAGCACCAGTGCACGTGTATAAATGTATAAATAAATTGTAGACTTATCAATGCTTAAGATTCGATATATATATATATATATATATATATATATATATATATATATATATATATATATATATATATATATAGGCGTTGAATATTGCTGCCGCATTTGGTGCTTCTGTTATATCTTTAGAAATTCTGGATAATATCCTGTAGAATCTGGAAAAGTAATGGTCTTGACCTGGCATCTCAGTTTATATCACTTTCCCACCAGCGCAACGTAGCTTGCCTTTTCTATAAAAAAAAATTAATTGTAATTGTTCCGCTGAATTTTCCTCTATGATACCAAGGCTTTATGAATTTAAGCGCAGTACTAGATTGGTGGTGAGGTCTCATCATTTTACGGTTGAAATGGCTAGATGTGTGGCACCTTGCATTATTAGAAATACTCATAGAAATATGATTTAATTTTTTTTTACTCGGTTTATTAAACAGGTTGTTAATTTTTTCTTAGACGAAGAATAATTGAGTTGAAAATAATTCACTAAGTTGTACTTAGACGATCCTAAAAGAAAAAAGAAAAAGAAAGAGGAAGAAAAAAAAAAATGGAAAGAGAAGTGGATGATGCATAACCCGGTCATAAGGAAAAACAGGTGTCAGAAAGATATCTTGGCCAACATGTTGGCCGAATTTTAAAAAAGACAATAGGGAATTGTTATTTGAAATGAAAAGTCATTTAGAGAGAGAAAAGGACCAGGCTTGATGACGGTGTATTGGCGATTGATAAGAATGTCGGTCAAAGCATCTGGCCTACTTTTGCGTGAAAGACTCATTATCAATTTGGAGAAAGGGAAAATTTTTTTTAGAACAATAGAAACGAAATTTTTAATCGGAGAAAAAGTGTCTTTTTGGGTTGAGGGGGTGACCGGTGGAACTGTATACAGATTCTGACCTGTTAAGAATTGGAAACCCACGATAATAAAGTGGAGACATTTTCAATGTAGATAATTAAGATTTTTTGACTATCAGGTCTGACCGAAAAAAAAACAAAAGAGGTGAAGAAGGCGAATGTCTCGGCTCACAGATAGCGCCAATATTCTTTCCTGAAGTCACATCTAATTAGCGGCAGGCTGTTTTGACAGAACCCAGGTGAGAAAAAAAAGCCAAGTTTATCATTTTTCGTACGTGCGAAAAAGGCAAAATTAGATTTTTTTTTTTTTTAGAACAAGAACGATGTAAACCACGCCCGATTACAGGGAGAACGCCCAACCAGAATCTCATTAGCCGAAAACGGTCACGTGATCTGCGGAAAAAGAGAAAGAATGCTCGATCAAGAACCATTGGTCGAAAACGGTCACGTGGCATGCGGGAGAGATGGTGTGCGCCTCCCCACCAAAGGCACTGTGAGGAAGTAGGGTGAAAATAATAGCGATAATGGGAAGACAGAAATAATGCGGCTATTGAATTATCGAGAACCCCTGACGCCGACAAACCCACCCCGTTTTGTTGCGGCGTCAATAAAAGCAGGACCCCAGTCGACGAAATGAGTTGCAGCTGGACCGCGGGCAGGGGATAGAGCCTGAACGCGGGCATCAGGCCCGATTCACTCGCCCCTTTGCGGGCAAGAGAATCCTCAGACAAGAAATCCTTCCACCCAAGTCGAAGAGACAAGAGAACTTCCAGCCAAGCAGACGAAGGAGATTGCTCGAAGGACGCCAAGAGTTGTGGCAGAGTTACGGCAGAGTTACGGCAGAGTTCAGCCCCGGACGGCAGCGAGAAGAGATCACCTCGGACGACAGAGAGTTGCGGCTGAGTTGCGGCAAGAAATCCTTCCACCCAAGTCGAAGACAAGAGAAGTTCCATCTAAGTCGACGAAGAAGAAGATTACTCGAAAGCAGCAGAGAAGTTGCAGCCGAGTCAAAGACTGGCCGAAGAGTTGCAGGCCAGACAAGAAGTAAAGTTGCAGACCAAACAAGCAAATCAGTTCCACCTCAGTCGACAGAAAAGAGTTGCTGGACGGAAGAAGAAGAAGTTGAAATCAAGCCAAGCCCGAGATCAGAATTCGAACAAAACAAATTGAAGTGAAGAAATACAACTCAAGTCGAAGAGAAGAATCAACTGCGAATGATTGACAGAAATTAACCCCAGTGTCGAACTAGACCATACTCCGACATACATAATTCTAAAGAGTAGGCAATTCGAAATCTTTAAGTTGTATGATAGAAGCTTGGTGCCATAGTCCACAGAGCGGGTCGGGAAATAAGAACAATTTTTCTTTGTGTAACGGACATTAGATATAAAAGGTTGTCATCCTTTTTTTTTATCAGTAATTTTTTGTCTCGTGAGTTTTTTTTTCTTTTACTTGTGTTTTGCCACCCCCGTCGGACTCAACTTGTATCGGCCCCAATCCCTGCTGGTCCTGTCTGTCTAAGATCTAAACACAACGTGGGTAGACAGATCGGAGATCAGTACAGTTGCTTCAGTAACCAGGTATTGGAAGCGAGTTGGGAAAGGCGAGGCTGGTGATCATCTAACCAAAGGGTTGGAGCGGCACGCTTGGAACCAGGAGGAGCGACCAGGAGGAGCGACGTCACAGCTGGCGCCGTAACCAAAGGATTCGACCCTGGGCCAGGTGTAGACCCGTCACAGATGTAACCGTAAGTACTATGCTAACAGTTTCTTCTATTACACTTCTCGCCTGTGGAACTCTTTTTCGGCTTCTTGCTTTACATACAGAGTCATTCGTTATCTTCTGTGTTTTTAATTACTGTCCTTTTATTGTTCTGTCAAATAGTGTTTTTTTTTTAAAGAAAAATAGCAAGTCTTGGGGATTGAACTTACTATTCAATCATAATTGATCAGTTAACTAACATCACAACGAGGTAACTTGACATAATTATTAGTTGAATATGGATCTGAACGTTTCACTCTAGACTATTTCTGCTATTCGATTATTATTCACAGTTTCTTCTCGCGCACTCCTCACTCCTGGATTCTTGCTTCTCAGTTAACTTTGATCTTAAAAAGTTCAAATGCAATGTCAGTCGTTACCTTCTGTCTTCTTAATTTTTCTTCTTTTATTGTTCTCTCTCCTTAATAGGGTTTTCTTTTTCTCATATTCACTCACACTCGGTAATCCTTCCGTCTTTGTGGATTTATTGCCTTGCTTGGGGTGAAATGATGAAGAAAACATGATGCAATATGCAGCTGAATTAAAAAAAATGTCTGTACTCTCTTGTGCAGATGGCGAAAATCTTACGAACATTAGCCATAATGGAACGAGTTTATATAATGAAAAGTGTTTGTTCGCTAAAAGTGCATCCAAGGCAAAATGCCACACGAACCTTTTTCAGAATGGCATGTATGTCGGCTCCTATGTCGCTCGTCTATATGAAAAGGACATCTTAAAGGCGATACAGTCATTTTTATTTTCAGAGATATATTCCATATACTGTGTGTAACAGGAAAATTGTTCAAATCGTGTAACAGCATAATTGGACACCCCACAAAATGTTTAATATCTAGAACCCCCCCGCAAAAAAAACACTAAACTAAATGACTTTCTTTTTTCCAGGTTTTCCGATAAGACGTTTAGCCATCTTGGCACCATTTGCCGTAAGAATCACTGAAAAGCTCTTTGAGCTGTTCAGCTAGAAAGAGAATAGGTTAAAATTGTTTTGTGCCAGAACCACTATCTTCCCAACTGAGCAATGGTGAGAGGAAAAAAGATCATTCAGGCTTTTAGTAATGCTACCAACATTCATACTCTGGTTTCCATCTTCAAAGTCCATTCAAGAACCATCAAGAGAACGTTGAATAAGTTTGAAAAGTGGGGACAGTAGAGAGGAAAATTGGATCAGGAGGTCCCAAAAGGAAGAGGGATTATCATCTCAACTTAGAGCTAAAGCGATCAATTAGAAAAGATCAAACTCAATCGAAACCCATATATATATATATATATATATATATATATATATATATATATATAATCTTTATTTCAATCTTTTGTGAGCTTTCGATTCTTAGCTATGATTAATTAGTGATGAACATGTAATTTTCGTTTATGATCAATTTCATCACGTTTCTTCTGTTAACCTCTGCTGACATATATGGTCTGAGTCCCTTCTGTTTGCCTCGGGGTTCTTAATAAGCTCCAGAGGCGGATATGCAATATAATTGGCCCTGCTCTGGCATCTCGTCTACAGTCACTTTCTCACAGATGCACTGTTGCCTCTCTCTGTCTGTTTTACAAATACTTTCATGGCAATTGCTCCGAGGAGCTTCCTTCGCTGGTTTTAGACTTCATGAGTTCAAAGAGCCCTACGAGGCTGTCATCCCGCTCTCACCCTTTCACTGTCGAAACTCCCTAAATGTAGCCGTCTCTCTCTCCAATAGCTTCATCTCTCGCCTGTGGAACTCCCTTCCGTATTCCAGTTTCCCTGAGAGCTATAATCCCCAACTATTCAAATGTAATGTCAATCAACATCTCCAGTTGCCTTGATCTATCCACTACCCTTCTCCTCATCCTTTCCTCTATCACTCCTATCTGATCTTTCTCCAAATTTTCTGTAACCCCTTGCGTCCTAGTGGCTTCCCGCCTTGCTTGGGGTGAAACGCTTAAAAAAAAAAAAAGCTTGGAGAGTAATTATACATTCTTATTATCCAAAGTAGAGTTCAACAGTGTTATAAAAACCTCGGAAAACTCCAGTAAGATATCTTTAATCCTTTCTAAGATACAACGGTCCAAAGCTTACTCCAACAATTGGACAATTTTGCTGTTACACGATTTGGACAGTTTTTCTGTTATAACTGGTAGTTCTTGCCGCAAGTCAAGAAAAGAGATATTAAGAGAGAACGAGGGAGGGTGAGAGAGTGGAGAGAGGAGATGGGGAGAGAGAGGGGGAGAGGTTATTTAGTGCAACGATTGACAAAGAGGGTCGCTTTAAATGTAGGTACAAAGATTATTTCCTAATACAATTGATGTTAGAAATAATATATACGATAATTGTTAGACGGTCTGTTACGTCATTGTTTTCTTATTTTTTTACTAATCGATATGGTAATCAGCTTGCTCGTATGTCGGATCAGAATGTAGTATCCGTGGCCGATCTAGAGCACTTCTGTTATGTTTTTTGAAAAGCAGTAAGGTGCTAAGAAAACAGCGAGAGATGAAGAGGAGAAAAGACAGAACGAAAAAGAAAAAACATAGAAAAACAAAAATCAAATCAAATCAAATAAAAACTATATATATATAGAGAGAGAGACAGAAGAGCTAGTAGCATCGCGGACTGAGGATATGAAGAGCCGAGTTCCAACTCCAGTCAAATTCATTACATTCACCTACGTGCTATTCTCTACCCCACTGCTAAGGGTAAATGGCAATATAGACTGTGTCCTGTAGACTTGGGTGGCGAACGGTCTCGGAGAAGGACAAATCTGAAATCAAAACCTTCCAAGGATCTTTTGAGGTGGGGACATTGTGTCATACTCTGCACCAATTCTCTGTATTCGGGTCTTCCAAAAAAGTGTGGTTGGTTCTGCATATCAAATGATATATGCGTGTTGACTTACTGTTGGTTTTGAGAACTGAACTGCTTTACCCTTATATGTCGATGAGTCCATATATATATATATATATATATGAAGAAAAATGACAATAGGGAAACTGGTAATTGCTGACGCGTTTCGTCCAATGTGGACTTTATCAAAGCAAAATACGAAAATGAAATTAAATGAACAAAGTAACTAATAAAAACAAAAACAGAATGTACCTAGCAACTGGAATGTAGAGAAACGCTATTTTCATATTTTTTAACTGAAAAATAACGTCAGTG
>CAHIKZ030004879.1:857500-887500 GCA_903632075.3 Acanthosepion pharaonis
TGGTTTGAAAATCCTTTCAGGAGCGTTAGTTTGTCTTTTTACGATTCGGAATTCTCGATAGCTTATTTCGAATTAAGCGTCTTCTTCTATGTGCCGTTTCGCTTCATGACGTGTGTGCTCATGGTTCTCCACCATTACTAATTCTTTTGTAGTTAATTCTTAGCAATGTTTCTATTTCTACTATCCTCCTCACTCTCTGGTTTGCCATCTGGTATATTTACAGGTCTAACTGAACCGGATTAAATTTTTAACATTTTCAGAGGAGTAGATAGGTTCGTCTATCGTCCAGTTAACAACCATTACTCGCCTACTGAATAAGACTACTTGCTTATCCCTTGTTTCTTGTTTGGCTTCATGATCTTTCTAGAATCTTCTCATTCTCCCCCCCCCCAGTAACCCTCTGCGTCCTAGTGGCATTATCTTACTTGGAGAGAAAAGATTAAAATAAAAATTGCAACCAGCATGTGTTGTATTCCCCTACACTCCCATATATACAGAAAATTGTCCCCCACCATTATTAGCCATAATTTTTAATGCTATGTTCCTTCATTTCAGTGCAATGTAAGTCATTTTGATTTCCTGTTGACCTTCTGACAAATCCACACTTATTAGAATTCAGCTCCATCTTCGTTTCCTCGTTGAATGTGGTCTTATCTCAATCGTCTGTATGCAACAGTTCATACTATGACCAACCTAATGTTGTCTTCAAATGCTTTTTAATCAAAGCTGGTTTCTTCATTGAAGCAAATCTCTTCAGTCCATGTTCTTGAAGCATGCACTGAGTATTACCTACTGGCACAAAAATGAACAAGTATTCACCTATCATTTGTCGATCAGTCTTCTTTCACTGAACTTTTTTCTGTCCTGATCAGTCTCCGTAATATTCTATAATGGAGCGTTAGAAGAAAATCATAGCTTGGTCGACTCAAAACATTTCCAGTGCTTTGAGACTTTGCGAGAAATTTTGAATATTTTTTAATACCTTAGCGATTTCTTACTGCTTCATATTCTTGGACATCTTCACAATCTTTATCCTGGTTTCTTTGGAAATTTTAGTCATGATTTCAGGTAATCAAAGAATGCAGAAATTCAGTGTCAAAAATGAACCTATATTTAGGCAAAATTGGTCCTGTTGCGAAAAAAAAATTGTCTTTTAGTGGTAGAACAGAAAAGAAAAAAAAAACAGAAAATGGTCAGGTGGCTAAAGAATAGTTCTTATCCAACTGATGGAAAAAAAACACCGAATTTTCATAAGCTTTCATTGCAAACCTATTTTACATGGATTTTATAATCATCATACACCATTTAATCGTTTTAAAGAAGCCCTTTTTTTAAAAACCACTAGCATGAAGTGGAACGATTATATTGAATCATTTGATTGGTTTACTGCTCGCTCAACAAGTTGGTTCACTGTGATGTTCGAGACAATTTTTATTGCCAGAATCTTTCTTATACATTTATAAGTCTGTCATTCGTCTGGGCAGTGAATATTGCTGCCATATCCGGTCGAGTTTTTCTGCTATATATCTAGACCAATATTTCTCAACCTTTTTAAGCAACGGCACACCTAGAAGCAAATGAAAATATCACGGGACACTTAGCAAAATTTTTAAAGAGTATACATTTTATTGATATGAAATAAACCATAGATTTTTTTAAAAAAATGAACACACAAATATGAACTTTCTTTCAATGTTTCTATTCAATGCAGCTTATTTAGTGTGGAACTTGTGTCTGACGTTTTTTTTTTCATTTTTTAAAAAAATGCACACACAAATATGAACTTTTTTTCAATGTTTCTATTCAACTATTTGTGCAGCTTATTTAGTGTGGAACTTGTGTCTGACGTTTTTTCGCGATTTCTTCAAGGTTTGGTCGATAAACAGACCCCCATTTCTTCTTTAGTTGAGCGTAGTCTTTATCGCTTCTTATTTTTGATGTTATTTAGGATTGAGAAACCTAATTCACATGAATAAGAAGTAGAAAATGGCAATAAAATGATAAAGCCTTTTTAGTTAATGTGGGATAAAATTTTAATACGTATTCATTTATCAAATACTAACCTTATACCATTACTCCTTCCTCACAAACACATATATGCATGACTTGACAATATTTTACGGCGCACTGAAGAACACACGGCGGATGAGTATCACTGATTTAGAGATTCTTGACAAAATCCAAAGAAGATTGTGCAATATTATCTGTCCTGACCTGGCATCTCTGCTTCATTTCCTTTCTCACCTCCTTAACGTAGCTTCCCTATACATTTTTAATAAATGTCTTCATTGTAAGTGTTCTGGTGAGTTTTCCTTTTTGGTACCTAGACTTCCCGAATTTAAGCGTAGTACTAAATATCAATAACTCTGTAAAAGTCAGGGATTGATTTGATACCGTATCAATTTTATAAACAGGACCTCCCTTCTAAATCGATGACAAATTTACATTATTTAGACCGTTTGGACTGTTGTCCCCAGCTTTATTGTCATATTCACGATGTTTCGGTCGTTGTACGCTCCGGCCTTTTTCAGGTGTTATACGTTGGAATTTTGGCCGCCGAAACGCCGTGAATATGGGAATAAAGATGATAACAAGAGTCCGAACGATGGAAATAGTTTATATAGTTATAATTCCTCATGTCAGAAATATAGACAATTCAATATATTTCGATTCTGATTAGTGCTGCAACCCAAGGAATGTCTAAAGAATGCTTCTAAAAAAATATTTCCCCTAAAAATTTTCTTTTTTGTTTTTTATGAGTGATGCAGTTTCGGAGAGCCGAGTTCGAATTCCACTCGAATCCATTACATTCACTTATGTGCTAATACCCTTGGGAAAGGTATGAATCCTCCTCTTCTCCCCCCACCCTGCAACTATGGGCAAATAGCAGGATAGTCCGAGTTCTATAGCCTTGGATGCCAACTGGTTTACCGCAGAAAGAAATGGCAACCTACTGCGGGAAAAATCTGCCTCGTCAGTCCTGTTTTGAAAGATACATTATCGTCTAAGTGTATATCACGCATGGCACACAATTGAATGAGTGCCTTTTCAATTTTTTTTTTTTTTTGGTAACTTACAAGTCAGTGACTTTTCGAAATTCAGTGGTAACAAAATTATGATTTCAAATCAAGTTAAATAATTTTTCATTGAATGCTTGCAAAATCATCAGTCTAACTTTCGCAGCAATTCTTCTTACAGTCATGTTCCAAACTACATCCAAGAACAAAATCCCAAATATACGCCATTTTTTAATGGAAGAATTTTTTTTTCATATATCGAAGAAAATCCAGATTGGCACAAGACCATCAAAGAAAGTTACTGTTAATTGTTTGTGAGATAAGTGCATTAAACTTTGCATCCCTATTTTTGACTCTTGTCTTTTCATTCAGAATCCAATTCTTGTTTTATAAAAGTTTTAATATTTGATGGCGACTCTGAAAAAGATTTTGATTACAATCTGGAGTTTGTCGTTTAACAGCTTAGTGAATATTGAATTTATCTTACCATTAGAGTGATTGTGTTACTATTTTGAGATATTATTCTCAGTCCTATTGACAGGACAGACCATGGCTATTTTCACCGACCTAATCTTTCACTCCCGTTGTAAAAAGTTATTAACTTTCGTCAATAAATGCGGATTAAGAATTGTCAATATTAATAGACAGGGCAAAACGAAATTCAACACGTGGATGTTTTTAGCTAGGAGAAAGAAGAAAATCGTTTCTGGCTGACTGCTTTTAAAAGTCTTTTTCCTTCTTGATCTACATTATATTCTTATACGCCCCACACACAATCTCACACACACTTTTATATTCCTTTTTTTTTCCAGGGATTTCTTATTTTGGGAGTTAATATACTTTTAAATTTTCTCGCGTTTCTATATTACTTTTCTAACTTATTTTAAATTTACCTCTTGTTTTATATTTCGTTTTTTTTCTTTATAATTTTCTCCATGCTGTATTGGGCACATTTCAATAGTTTTCTTAAATATCTATCTCCATTTTTATCCTTTGTCAGTGCCCAACCAAAGGAACCACACCTTATTCTCTTCATTCTTTCGCTCTATGCTCTAATACTCTCTCCCCTTCCTACACTTTCCAATCTCTGTGATACACTTCCTTCCATCTCCACACCGAATTGCATCTTGACGCCATCTTGTCGCCAAACCAAAACGAGGTTCTGGCCTGCCGGGAACCCCCATTAGTGCCCCCTGACCTACTTCCTAAGCTCTTGTCATCACAATTCCGATCCAAACTCTCATCAAGTGTTGCAACGGATTACGCAGCATTCAAGCTTGGCCCTACCCAATTCCAACTGGTGCTGCTTCAGATGGTGACTGAGGTTTTGCAATGTTCCTGTCGTTTTCTGTTTCCACTCCTTTCCTTCCTCCTCCTCCTCCTCCTCCTCCTCCTTTCACTCTTCTTCCATTAAAGCCGCTTTTATTCTTCTTGTTTTTGGCAGACAATGTTTTCAATGGACACCAATTACCGGAGCTGACAGAATCGTTGGACTTGGATCGCATTTGACTTATTCAGAGTGGAAAGTCACAATCGCATGCTTTGTGGGAGGAGGTTGTTTTAAACACGAGTTTTTGCATATAACAAAAAGAAAAAGAGACATAAAAGTCAGTAAGAGAAAGTAAAAGGGAAGGTTGATAGAGATTGTGGAAATAGGCAAGAAAAATGATAATGCATTAAGAAATATAAATATATATATATATGTGTGTGTGTGTGTATGTATTTTATATATATATATGTGTGTGTGTGTGTATGTATGTATATATATGTATATATATATAGACAGAGAAAGAGATAGAGATAGAGATAGAGATAGATAGATAGGTAGATAGATAAATAGAAAGAGAGATACATAGATAGACACACATACACATATATATGTATGCATATAGAGAGAGATATATGCATACATTTATATATATATATATATATGCATACATTTATATATATATATATATATATATATATATATATATATATATATAGAGAGAGAGAGAGAGAGAGAGAGAGGGGAGGATACAAGTAACTGAAAAATTATATAAATATATAAGAAAAGAGGTCACTAACAATTTGATAAACTGTAATAATATTTCAGTAAGAAAGAGAGAGAGAGAGAGAATTAGAGAATGAGAAGAGAAAAGCTATTGAGAATTCGTAAAAATATATTGAAAAGAAAGAAAGGAAAAAAGAGTATAAGATGGGAATATATAGTGATATAGTAGACAAAGAGAGAGAGAGAGAGAGAGAGAGAGAGAGAGAGAGAATAGGCTAGAAGTTGAACAACTGTAAGAATATAATAAGAGAGGGAGACTGAGATATAAAGAGAAGAGAGGCAAAGGATAGATATTAAGAGAGTAGAAGGAAAACTGACTTAAAACATTGCAACGGCAGGACAAGCATTAGGGAAATTGTAAATTTGTAAATAGAGAATTCACGAGAAGAAAGAAGAAAAAGAAATAGAAAAGAAGAAAGAGAAAAAGAAATAGAAAGAAAAAATAGAGTATATGATAAGAATTTATAAGAATATGATAAAGAAAGAGAGAGAGAAAAAATATATATACATAGAGAGAGAGAAGAGACTAGTATTTGAACAGTTGTAAGACTATGAAAAGAGAGGGAGACCGAGAAGGAGGGAGTATGTGTGTGTGAGAGGGAGAGAGAGAGATGGAAATAGAGAGAGAAAGAGAGCGCGTGAGAAGAAAGGTCCGATACTGAGGTGTTACAAAAATGACTCAGAAAAATTGCAAAAATCACTACGGAAGACCATACGTGTAAGCATATACCTTAGAAATAGTAGGAAAATTTTGTTTTTTTAGAAAAGATTTTTTTAGAATTGAAAAATTGAAGTCTTGGTAAATATTACCACTGATGACATTGTAATAATCACATGTCGCTGCGTGGGGATTTATTTGTAATTTATTCATTTGAAAATGAAAACATTTCTTATTTAGAGAAAAACAAATCCTATGAACGTTTTCTGTTTTAAAAGAAAAAGATGTTTGCACGTATGTGCTTTCTTAATGAAAATCGCCAATGGTTTAAAATGCTGTTGAGGTTACTTATACAAAGATTTTACAAAATTCAAGAAACATTGCGCATAATTGTTGTTTATGTATGGTGGTTATATATGGATTATGTGAGTGAATTAAGCGTGCCATTTAAAAAGAACAAAACGGGCCGCACTTTGCCCATGACTGGTGTAAATGATTGCGAGCAATGAAAGAAAAGGAGAATTTGTAAAAAGTAAAAAGAAAAGGAGAAGGGGAGTGAATAGATAGATAGATAGATAGATAGATAGATAGATAGATAGATAGATAGATAGAAATATACTGATATAAATAGATAGGTAGAAATTGCAAGAATACATTGACAGATATACGAATAGAATGACATAGATAGAAATGGTCTGTAATAGATAGATAGATAGATAGATAGATAGATAGATAGATAGATAGATGAAGAACAAAAAGAAATATATAAATAGATAGAAAGATAAATAAACAGAGATAGATAGATAGATAGATAGATAGATAGATAGATAGATAGATAGATAGATAGCGCTAGGTAGTCAAACAGGATGAAAGAGATTGACAAATCTGAAGAGACTGACATAGATAGATAGATAGATAGATAGATAGATAGATAGATAGATTGATAGATAGATAGATAGATAGATAGGGAGAGAGGAAGAGTAGAAGAGAGGGAATATAGGTTGAGAAAGAAAAAAAGAGTGGCGTTAAAGAAAATATAATGCAAGAGAACGAAAGGGGAAAAATTAATACGGGAACGGAAGCAGAGAAAAGAGGGTAGGGGAAAGTGATGGCAAAAGTGATAAGACAGAAAAATGGTTATAAATATTTATGAAAGGATGAAAAAGAACATTTATGCAAATAAAGGATTCGATACAATGATGGGTAAGCAATCTTCACACACACACACACACACACACACACACACACACACACACACACACACACACACACACAGAGACTAAGATGAATGCAAATTCGTCCTCACAAAAGAAGAGGTGTGGCAGAAATATTCCTGATATATGCTTAGAAATACCACTCACATAATGGTAAGACATTAGTGGCAATGCGATTTTCAGGTTGCTTATGCATTATGTGGGAGGTATTTCTGGGTAGTATATGTGGGAGGTATTTCTGCTGCGCCCTATATCTCAAAGAACTGATAGAAAACCTAAAAGAAGTTTCTGGGCAAAGAAAGCTAGATAGACTAAAAGATTGAGTGGACGGCTAATTAAAAAAATATATATCTTCTTCTTGTATTTGCCGTCTTCCTAGAGGACATGGGCAATCATGGCTATCCACAATTTCTTGGGTAATCCTTCACTTAAACACCGTAAAATAAACTGCTATTCCCTGAACGGTTTATTACCAATAAAGCCAAATTATATACGGTTATTAAAAATGAAACATTATTACAACGGGTAATGGTGGCCTACACAGCATGTAAGTGCCGAAGACATATTTGCTAAGATGCGAAGATCAGAAGTTTAAAACTGTCGATCGTTCTGGGTAAGACGATAAACTACGTCCAACAACAAAGCCTCTAATCAGGAGGCTTTGAGGAGAGTGGTACCACCTCTTAATGGATGACATTCCCAGGTCCACTCTGACCCGGGGTGGTACCTCTTATTAGGGTCTCAGCTGTGACCAAACAGTTAACTCCCAAACTGGGTTCAAAATACTATGAATGTATAAAACTATGTTTTAATACCAGAAATACTTTGTAAAAAAAATTATTACCAGCAATACATTTTTGGAAAAAAAAAAGATATTACCAACAATACATTTTTTTAAGGAAAAATATTACCAGAAATAGATTTTTTTGAAGAAAAAAAATATTACCAGAAATACATTTTTGGAAAAAAAATATTACCAGCAATAAAATTTTTGTCGGCGTTAAATAACCCGTAGAGGTTGATATGCCGTAAAACAAACCAAACTGTCGACGTAGTTTACGCTGGACGCGTATCTAAAGATTTTCAACGTTTTGAGTATGGATGGACAGAGTGAAAGGCACCCTAAGACGACTGCCAAGCTCCAATAAGCATCAACATTCTCGTAGTAATAAGTCATTCGGATCGACGATTGATTGTTAGGCGCTTGGTCTACCATAGACACGGCTGAAATGGAACAATTTATTTGAAGCTGTTTAAGCGAAACAGAACTTTGAAAGATTATTTTATTTCGCTTATGTGAAGGATTACAATTTCCTGTCTTTTTTTAGCACTTAGTTCGTCCTGGGTATGACGATAAAATACACCTGGCAGCAAGGTTTCTGATCAGGAGGTTTTAAGGCGCATGGAACCGCCTTTTGACTGCTGTTGTTCCCAGGTCCACCCTGATCCGGAGTGGTAGTACCTGTTAAGGTCCCATCTATGGGCAGATTATTAATTCCAAAACTGGGGTTAAAACACTATGAAAGTATAATTATTTATCGTAAAATTATCAGCAATACATTTCCTAGTAAAAATTATTACCAGCAATACATTTTTGAAAAAACAAAATAAAGAAAACACCAAAAATTACCAACAATGCATTTGTCAAAAAAATTTGCCAAGAAAATTAAATTTCGACATTAAATGACCCATAAGGATTTGCCGCTAAACAAACTTAGTAAAGTTTGTCTTTTTCTTATCTCTCCTTATCCCTGTTCTGCTAACCATTTCCACAAACTCTTTCGGTAGTTAACTGCTTTCCTGTGTCTTTGACCTTACTGTATCCTGTGAGTCAATTTTTCTAAGCCATCTTCCCTCGAAATGCCATAGAAATTTCAAATAACTTTTTCTGATGCTAAAAATAAGTATCTTTTTATTTGTATTTTCAGAGGCAATTACTAAAGAGAACTAAGTTTTGGGGCAAAGGATCAACTGATTGATTCGTTTCGTTTTCTTTGGCTTATCAACCATTTACAGGTTATTTAAAGCCAGAAAATATTTTGAGATTGTATCAATTTTGGAGAGAGATAATAATGGTTTAGTGTTACGATTTTTACTTATTAATCATTACCTGTGTCGAGAAGTGGTGATTTTTTTACCTTTCACAAGTACAGTGTAACCCGGATATAAGAGACCCGGATATAAGAGAAACCTGGATATAAGAGATATTTTCTCTGGTCCCAAATTAGAGCCTGTGTTACCTAAACAAAATAGACCACACCCGGATATAAGAGAAACCCGGATATAAGAGACTTATTCTCCGGTCCCAACAACTCTCTTATATCCGGGTTACACTGTATATTGGCCCGGAAGAGAACATAACGACGCCAATGGGAATTTGAATTCGGCTCTCCGATTAAAAATTCCGAGCTATTATGCATTACACCACCCACACATCAAAGCTTACAGCACCAAACAGTCACCCATCTTGGTACTGACGTTGCTTAACTTTGGTGATTTTACGGGTACCGGTGTTTTAACGTGATGTCGCCTGTGAGCATTGAACTTAACCAAAAGAGAAATGAACTGCAAGACCAATTTGTTAATTCTCCCCTCCACACACACACACAAAAAGTCGTTCATGACTGGAGAAAGAGATGAAAATATACACAAAAAGTCTAAAGATTTAAAAACGTGTGTGGAAAGTGTGTTGTGAAAGAATTATATCAAAGAATAGAGAGACGAATTTCTGACATACGAGAAAAATAACCGATGATAAAAAGAAAGAAAGAAAGAAACTGAACTTCTGAAAGTTTGTTTGACAAAAGTTAGGGAAAACAGTTAGAAATGACTAAAAAGAAAAAAAAGAAAAGGAACAAATAGAGATTCAATCTAGATAAAAAAATGTAAAAAAAAAAAAAAAAAAACGCTGCGGAAACTCGAATCTTAAAAAATGTAAAGAAATGGCCAACCCAACGATAACCAAAACGAGAACAATAAAGATATAATAATCAGATGATTTATATTTTGACAAGATAATAAAAACGAACAATGTAATCTACATACACACATACATATATATATATATATATATATATATACATACATATATATATATATATATATATATATATATATATATATATATATATGTTTAATTTAAAATGATTTGTAATGCTTTTATTTTTCTGTTTTTCTTAAGTTTCAATTCATCGTACGTGTTTTTTTTTTTCCTTCTTCAATTCTTTTTTCTTTACAAATTCCATTTTCCATTTATTCTACTTCTCTTATAATGTTACTTAAAAAAAATGACTTTTCTTTTCTTTCGTTATTACCATTTTACCCGTCAACACCACAATCTACCTATTTGAAACCTTTAACCGATAGGACAAAAGAAATCTCCTTATTTTCATATATTTTCCCTTTGAGTATCTCAGTGTTTTTTCCCCCATACGGAACGTCTTTTTAGTTTCCATTATCAATCTTGTCTGTTCCCGTTGAATCCTTTATCTCCCCTGTTTGGCGCATGCGCATGTCATTCGATTCAATTTCCATTTGATATGTCGACCAGTTGCGACGGAGGTTTATTGCATAAGTTATTCCCGCTATTATATAAATATGACCAACCTTGGACGTTCTGAATAGGCTCATCACTAAAAGAGGTCAAAATAGAAAAAAAAGAAGATAAAACAAGGAGGAATGGATATGAAAATGTTGGATGAAAATGGAAAAGAAAGAAATAAAGAAATCATAAACAAGAAGAAATGAGTTGAGGAGAAAGAAAAAGAAGGAAATACAGAAAGCGAGAAAGAAATAAAAAAGAAAGAAAGAAAGAAAGGAAGAAAGAAAAGAAAGAAAGAAAGAAAGAAAAGAAAGAAAGGAAGAAAAAGAAAATCAAAATAAAGAAAGAAAGAATAGAAAACGAAGAGAAAATTCGGTATAATGGAAAAATAGATAAAAATAATGCGAGAGCAGAAATCAAAGAAAGAAAGAAAGAAAGAAAGAAAGAAAGAAAGCAAGAAAGAAAGGAAGAAAGAAAGAAAGAAACAGAAAATCAGAAGAATGGAATAGCTACATCAACAATAGAAGAACAAAAGTTAAAGAAAGAAAGAAAGAAAAAAAGAAAGAAAAAGAAAGAAAAAAGAAGAAAATTTAAAAAGTAAAATAGGTTCAAGGCAGGAACAAAATGTAAAGAAACAAATACTGAAAAGGTAGAATGAACACATCAACAATGTAAGAAAAAAGCTAAAGAATGAATGAAAGAAAGTAAGGAAAAAGAAACTAAAAGAGAGAGACGAAAAAAAAAAAAACGAAAATAAATAAGGAAAGAAAAAAATGAAGAGACAATTTGAAAATAGGAAAAATAGATAAAAATTATGCGGGAGCAAAAAAGAAATAAATACAGAATGGAGGAAAGAGAACGAAAATAAGAAAGAAAGAAAGAAAGAAAGAAAGAAAGAAAGAAAGAAAGAAAGAAAGAAAAAGGAATAAGGAAATAAAATTGGAATAGGGAAATACATAAAAATACACGAACAGGACCTAGAGAAAAAAAGAGAAAAAAGAAAAGAACGAGTTAAATAAACACATAAATAATGCAAGAAGAAAATTTAAAGAGAAGGAAAAAGAAAGAACGGAAGAAAAAAGAAAGAAAGGAAAAAAGAAAATTTAGAAAAGTGGAATAAAAAGAGGAATATTAATTCATGTACAAAAAGTATAGAAAGAAAGAAAGAAAGAAAGAAAGAAAGAATAGGCATAAAGAAAGAAAGAAAGAAAGAAAGAAAGAAAGAAAGAAAAGAAAAATAGGTATAAAGAAAGAAAGAAAGAAAGAAAGAAAGTAGGGATAAAGAAAGAAAGAAAGAAAGAAAGAAAAAAGAACTGAAGGAAGAAAGCAAAAATAAAGGAAGAAATGAAGATAAAAAGACAGAAAAAAAAAAAAATTAAAGGAGGGATAAAATGGAGCGAAAAAAATAAGATAAATGGGAAAGAAAACGTGTAGTCTTCTTCAAAAATGAACAGAAATAAAATCTGCGTAACAGCCAACCCCAAAAAGGACTAAACTCCAAATGACAAATCTAGGAAAAATCTAAATCTAAAATAAGATAAAATATTTGCGGATCCTCTTCTGGTTTATATGTTGTTATCGCCCTCAGTCCGTAGGCGATAACTGTTCTCTACAATTTTCTGTCTCTTTCTTCTCTTAATAAACTTTGTCTTTCTGTTATTTCTCCTAAGCCCTGTTCCGCCATCCACCGAATTATAAAAAGATAATTTTCAAACAATCACTATTTGACTAAAATTAAAAAAAAAGAAGTCAATTCTGTAATCCATGAAAAAAAGATAAATACAAAACTTTGCAACAGGTAGTGGTCAGTCAAAAAAAATTGCTAGCTGTAAATCTACAAGCGACTCGCTTTACCTTAAGAGAGACACGAAGCGACAGCATATCAAACGAGTAACCGACAACTGAAATCACGTGGCAGCTTTTCTAAATTATTAAGCTAATATTTCCTTTTCTCCTGTCTACTGTGAGCAATGATATTTACTAAAAGAACAAATATTTTTTATATATATTAGTCACTCAAGAGCCACTCAAGGTAGAGGGTTTTTGCGTAGTGTTGTATGAGCATAAAAAGAACAAGAAGTGAAGTTCATGGCGGTATCAGTCAGTTATGTGCCCTACGTGATACACACTTAAGTGATCATGCATCTTTCGATACATGACTGACGAAGCAGATTTTTTTTCCCGCGGTAGGTTGCTATTAATTTCTGCGGTAGGTCAGTTGCCATCTAAGGCTACAGAACTCGGCCTTCCCTACTATTTACTCATGAAGCGATACAGAAATGATAACTGTTAACCCTAGACTTGAAGGGGCCAATATCGAGAAAACATCCTCCCGGGAGCATGTTCTACAAAGCAGCAGTTCTTAGAAAGAAGCTTTCCGAATGGAACTTACTTATTACTATAGAAATACGAAAGGAATGGTGCTGACTCACTCTTGTGCACGTGGCATTGAATAAAGGTTAGGTTTATGGAATTAAGGAATGTAGCTCATCAGAACTCATGCCATGTAAGTATAGATAGAGCAGTGACAGGCTCGCAACGTTTCGTCTGTGAGAACGGAGTTGTAGGATATTCTATCAAAGCAGGCAAGTGAGGACAGGCAGTTCAATCCAGATATGGTAATACTTCATTTTTAGTCTGATCTGGCTCTTGAAAAGATAGAAATAGCCGGGGAGATTCAGATGCTTACTGGCACCGTACAGTGAACAAACCATTTTCCCAGCATCTTTTAGTAATAATAGATCTGATATATGAGTTTCATTTGAGGTCAGAAGAGAGCTTGAATCCCAACAGAAAGTTCATGGCCAAGATTCCTCTTGAGAGAACATGAACTAAGAATTGATTTACAAGCACCCTTACATATAAAAAAGAGACACAAAGTGACAACATATCAAACAACTAACCGACAACTGCAGAAAAGATAAAGTGCAAGAAAGATAACGGTTAACCTTAGACTTGAAGAGGTCAAGATTGTATTGATTGGGGAAACATCCTTCTATGAGTCTGTTACACAAAACAACAGTTCTTAGGAAGAAGCTGTCCGTATGGAACTTACTTCTTATTATTGAAATACGAAGGGATTGGGGATGATTCACCTTTGTGTACGGGGCATGGCGGTTCCCAGTTGTAAATGAAAAGTGTGGTGAGATTAAGGAATGTAACACGTCAGAACACATGCCATAGAAGTGCGATAGAACAACAGGAGCCTCACAAGCATTTATATGGTGGAAAATAATTCATCTCGCTCAGGGCCGCGTAGACGCGTTTGGATTCTATCAAGACAGGAAAGTATGAACTGGGCAGCTATAGATCAGATATGACAGTAATACTCCATTGGTTGTCTGATTTGGCTCTTGTAAAGATAGAATATAGCAGAGGCTGTTAGATAATTACTGGAACCGTACAATGAACCAACCGTTTTTAAGTATCTTTATCAATAGATAGAATATATGAGTTTCACTTAAGGTCAGAAGAGGGCTTGGATCCCAATAGACGTTCACGACAAAGATCCCTCTTGAGAGAACAGAAACAAAGAAATGATTTACGAGCAGCCTTACATACGAAAAAATCCGTGAAAATTGTAAATAAATTGCAATTTTAAATTTTACTGCAATTATTGGAGGAAATATTTAGTATATTAACTGCGTCTATGATACATTACTAATGTCGCTATAAAAATGGAAATAAAGGGAAAAAGAGAATGGAGTGATTGATTAATTGAACGATTCGTTTTCTACGGATTACCAACCCATTGCAGGTTATTTAAAGCCAGGAAATATAATATGATTGTAAGAATTGTTCTTGGATAATAATTGTTTAGCGATATGTCTTACTAATTAATCCATATCTCGAGGAGAAGACGTTGTTTCATACAAAAGGAGAATGGAAGATTGCTAAGAAATAAGTGCTGAAGACAGAAAGCAAAGAATAGAGAGGGGAAACGAAAAATAAATAGTAAGAAAGAGACAAAATAATACAGAGAGAGAGAGAGAGAGAAAGAGAGAGAGAAAGAGAGAGAGAGTCTGTGTGTGTGTGTGTGAGAGAGAGAGAGATAAAAGCTACCCTGAAAGATGGAAAAGAAGCAAAAGAAAGAAAGAAAGAAAGAAAGAAAGATGAAAGCTATATCGATAAATAGATCGCACAAAAAAAAAAAACGGAGAAAAAGACAACGACATGGGAAAAAAGAATTGGAAAGCGATAAAAACCAAGCAACGCTAAAGAATGGTAAATATAAAAGAGGAATAAAATGAAGAATTGAGAATGAAAAGAATCTTGGAAGAAGAAGAAATTTACGACTATGAAAGCAACAAGTCGGTGTTGAGTGCCGATACAAAAATAAAAAAAATAAAAAAAATAAATAAATAAAAAAACGGAGGAAAGAAAAAAAAAGAAGAAAGTCATACGTTTTATAATGAAAATTTACAGAAGAAAGAAAGAAATACGGAAGAAATATATGTATATTAATGGAGATTTCTTACCCAGTCCTGGAAACTTGGATTTGTCTGGCTATTAATATGAAAATACTGGCTCATATTTACCCTTGCAGACAGAATGACGATGACGTCAGCTACAGGCTTATTTTCCTAAACTCATATCGTTTTACAAAATCGAAGGGACAAGCACAAATAGACTTAACGCAAAAAAAGAAATAATCTGTAAAATAAAAGGAAAGAAAATTTAGTCTTACGTTCGTCCAATGTGAGTAACTGGAGTCGTCATGAGCATTCACGACAGGATAGTGGACTGAATCTGGTCACGAATAAGATGTAGAGATATTAAAGATATAATGGGCCAGACCGGAGATACTTAATTGATGTATATCTGGGTCTACCGAACACACACACACACACACACACACACACACACACACACACACACACACACACACACACACGTATTTGAGTAACAATTTCTCGTTCATCCAACTTTAGTGAAAAACTAATGGAAGTTATGATCTGTTTATTATTTTACTTTTGAGATACTGCAAATTTTGTCAGAGTTTCAAACTGAGGTTAAACAAAAACCATTCAATATTTTCAGAGCATTTTTAAGGTTTTCGTAAACCATTATCAAACAATTTGCTTGTGAATTAATACATATATATATATATATATATATATATATATATATATAATTATTTTTATAAAAATTATAACATAAGTATGTTATAAAATCACTAAAAATAGCCATTTTGTTTCAACACACTCTGTGTCTTATCAAGTGATGATGTTGAAAATAAAAAATAAATGTTTTTTAAAAGTTTCTTAGATTAATTAACGATCCTACACTAGGGGGGAAACATTGTTACAAAAGCTAGAATAACCAATCAAAAAACGAAGTATAGAAAGATTCAAAAGCTTGACAACGAAATCCTTTTCTATAATAGCTATTCAGATCTTTAAATATATATTAAAAATAATTTATACTATTACAGCGATAACCAAAATTACCTCAACATGAGTATAGTCTACTTAAAGAGCTAAAGACGGCTGGATTCAGACCAGCTTGAAATAGACTATACCCATATCGAGGTAATTTTGGTTTTTGCTGTAAAAATATATATGCACTGTTATAATAAATACATCGATCTCTTTGTGGATAGGTTTTAATATTTGTTGTTATTAGGATCCACCTGGATTATATACCAACCAATCTATTACCTGTACTATATATATATATATATATATATATATATATATATATATATGTGTGTAAGCAAATGTAAATGGATATAGATCCGACAGAAGAAAAAAATTTGGAAAAAACAAAAAAAAAATCCTTAAATGCAATTATGTTGTTTAAAATGAATGAAATGTCGACGTCTTTCGGTTTAATACGTTTTGAAAGCGTCGCTCATGTGACGACAACGTGACCATGCTAAACGGAAAGCTGATCATTTTAAAATTTTCAGTTATCTGTTTTGATAAGACTTGTTTTATGTCCATCGTCTTTGTCAAATTGAACTGAATTGTATTTAAATGAATATTGTCCTGAAGAAGGTTTATTAAACCGAAACGTCAGACGTCGACATTTCCTTCATTTTAAAAACAAACATAATTGCATTTAATGATTTTTGTATGTTTTTACATTTTTTTTTCATATTATATATATATATATATATATATATATATATATATATATATATAATTCAATGAAAACAGAAAACTTTAAGGGTCCATTGATTATAATTTATTTCCAAAGGGATTTTCTTTTTCCCTGGCTCATCAGACCACACTTCCATGGGTACAAACTGGCTTTTTCACAAAGTAATTCCCTGGGGAAATTAATTATAACCAATGTACCCTTAAAGTTATGTTTTCCTTGAACTAATCGCTTTGATTTAACAGTGAGCTGACTGGATTTCATCCTTCTTGGGATCATCCATACGGATTACCAAAATTTTCATTACTTAACTTCATATATATATATATATATATATCGAAATAAAAGTATGAAATTTAATATTACAAGACATATTAAAACAATATTAAATAAAAAAAAAATTATTGTAAAAATATTATTATTAATATTAATATTAATATTATTATTAAAAAAATTCTTATTGTACATTTCTCTGTTTTAATTTTGAATCTCCCGTGGAAGCCTGAAGAGCGGGAGCGAAACCGGTTGCTTCCCCCCACTTGTTGTTGTGTTTTTTTTTTATTATTTAATATTGTTTTAATATGTCTTGTAATATTATATTTTATACTTTTATTTCGATCATTAAATTTGTACCTACAAAAATATTTTAAATATATATATATATATTTATAATATATATATATATATATATATATATATATATATATATATATATATATAATTTGTTGCTTAAACGATATTTTTTATGGATGATACCCATATTTGAATAGATGCACTGTTTCTTTTTCTTATTAAACAGCATATTTATTTATTCCTATCATTTTTCTTTTATATATCGTGTCCCTTCAGGATGTAGGCGATCATGCCCCCCACATCTTCCTGTCCCTTGTAGCTCTTAATATTTTATATCTTTTTGTTATTTCTCATAAACCCTGTTCTGCCATCCATTTGCTCATGCACATCAAGTATATTACACGCTACTTTCCTTTGTCCCTCTTAGAATCAATCTGTCCCGTGTGTATCAAGGTTTTCCAAGTCTTCCTTGCTCATTAAGTGCCCCAGCTGTCACTTCCTGGTGTTAAGTATAAGTACCCTTTTTGTTTTCTTTCTCTCCAAAACCTCGTCGTTGCTCAGGTTCTGCCCATACTATCCTCAGCATCTTTCTGTAGAATCACATTTCTCTTACTTCAAGTCTCGTCTTCATCATTGACGAGATTGTCCCACATTCGCTGCTATGCACGAGGGCTTATATCACGTACTTATTTTCTTTGTTTCTAACGAAATTTTCACGTAACTTAATACTCTGCTTAGCTTTTGCAATCTATATCTTTGGACATCCCAAAGCGTCTTCGGATCTTAGTGCCACACTTTTCGTCCTCTGTTAGAACACATCCCAGATATTTAAATTTCTGTACCTGCTTAATTTTAGTGTCCCCTACTTGTCATTTGCATTTTGGGCTCAACCTTTTGGTGATGTCCATGCATTCTGTCTTCTTGTATTGATGTTTATTCCTTTCTTTTTGCTTTCATTCGCTACCATCTGTAGGAGCTTTTGTAGTTTCCTTTCCGTGTCTGCTATCAACACTGTGTCATCTGCGTATCTTATATCTACCGGCCTGAAATAATAAAAAAAAAAAAACAGTTTAATAAATAGATAAATAAATAAAAACAGAGCATCTACACAGATATGGCTATCCATTAGAAATAACGTTTAAGTAATAAATTAAAATACCTCGGATAAATAAATGAAAAATCCATTCGTAATAGCCGACTCTCCCGTCGAGATTCGACGTATGAGGGTCAAGCAGATCAGTTTCCAGGAAACCGACAGCCCGACACCGGCACATGAGATTTGATTATAGTGATGAAGGCTTCGTACAGGACCATCCAAACTTTTTGAAGGGATGAATACAGAGACCTGGTGCACCGAATGCCACAAGGTTCCCAAACGACCCTCCGCAGGTTTTGAATTCAGAGTTGTCCTTCTCCTAGATCAGTTGCCATCCAATGCTATAGAACCCAGTCTGTCCTGCTATTTTACCCATAGCTGGAGGGAGAGGAAGAGGATTCATACCTTTCCCAAGGCTATTAGCACATAAGTGAATGTAATGGATTCGATTGGAATTGTACTCGGCTCTGCGATTCCTCAATCCAAACCGCTATCCATTACTCCACCTATATATACATATATATATATATATATATATATATATATATATATATATATATATATATATATATATATATCCAAACTGATATTTGAGTTTCATGCATCTGCAATCGTCAAGCGACCAGAAAAACGCATTATTGTTGCGATAGCGTTAAACTCTAGTAGTAACTTTTTTTTCACTGGTGTCGCTGGGTAGCGTAATCGCTTTTCTGTTGATACAGTCGGCAGGGTATTACGAAAGAAAAGAACAGTAACGGACGTATAGAACACACAGTTAACTAAACAACATCGGGTCAAAAGATTGAGGTGCTCAAAAGAACATATAACATGAAATGCTATCTGGACCTTGTACCATTCAATGGCCGCATAAAATTGAGGCAATTATTCGAACCAAAGCCAGCAACACTAATTACTAAGTCCATACTTTGAAGTTTTGGACTTTCTGTGATAACAAATATCACTTTTTGCAAAAAAAAAAAAAGAAAATCATTTTTAACTTAATAATCCAGCGCCACTATGCTTCACATTATCTATCTGTGTTTTCTGTTCCGCAAAGGTGATATATATATATATATATATATATATATATATATATATATATATATATATATATATATATATATATACTAGCAGCATGGCCCGGCGTTGCCCGTGCTTGATTCAAAAAAATCGTACGACTCATACAGCCTATCACTATCTTTGCCCTTCCTTGCCTTTAAAGGAGTTCCCTTTTCCGTGCTGATGTTGCTACATGCTTTACTTCTTGCCTATCTCACACTGCGAATTTTTTTCTAAGCTCTATACTAAACATTAAATCTGTTACGAAAAAAGAACTAAACAAAATGAACAAAAAACGATCAGCTTTAAAAAAGGACTCGTAACTGGAAAAACCGAATGAAAAAAGAATGTTAACAACAAATACTCTTTCACACCCAACCCAGTTCTGCGGAATCAGAATCAATGTTGAGTTTAAGCAAGCGAATGAACCAATTGGAGTAAAGTGCCATGCAGATTTAAATTTTTCGCACTTGTGACGAATGCAGCTATCGATTTTTTTTGCATGCTAACATGGTAGTTAACATTCGTGTCAGTCAGCTGTTGGCTCTCACGCTGGCCAAATAGAATCTCACTGCCTATTCGTGGCAGCCAGCTATAGGCTCTCACTCTGGCCAGTACAAAATGGCTGCAAACTACATGAAAACTGCCGTAGAAGCATGAAAAAATTTCCACTATCGATGGGAGTTGGGAAATGCAAAGTAGGTCTTGGCCTTCCCACTAACTTGGAGCATGTGCATGTAAATTTTGGTGCAAATCCGTCGAAAATTGCGGCCATGCATTCATTACACACACACACACACACACACACACACATCCCGCTTATATATATATATATATATATATATATATATATATATATATATATATATATATATATAAAGGAAATATGTTGAGTGGTTCCAAAAGTATGGGGATAGCAAACGTTTTTGGTTGTAATGTGGATTTATTGAGAAAAATATTATAATTTTGTTTTACATAATAAATTGAGGCAATTATTCGAACCAAAGCCAGCAACACTAATTACTAAGTCCATACTTTGAAGTTTTGACTTTGGATAACAAATATAACTTTTTGCAAAAAAAAAAAAGAAAATCATTTTTTAACTTAATAATCCAGCGCCACTATGCTTCAAAATTATCTATCTATCTTTTCTGTTCCGCAATGTAAAACAAAGTATAATATTTTTCTCAATAAATCCACATTACAACCAAAACGTTTGTGGCACCCTCTTTTTTTATATATATATATATATATATATATATATATATATATATATATATATATATATACATATATATATATAGATATAGATAGATAAACTGATAGATAATAATACCAACTCAGTGGAAAGGATAATCCAATCAGGTCTTTTTAATATTAAATAGTAAAAATATGGATCCACAAAGAGAGCTCAATGTATAGTATACAGAGCAATATGATATATATCAAGGAAAAAACCTAACGCATCATCGAAAACACGGTTATAAATCATCATTTATTTCGACAGGTAATTTTAACACCGCCTAATCAGACTGAAATTACAAATAATTTGTAATTTCGGTCTGATGAGAGAGTGTTATTCCTTGATATATATATATATATGTATATATATACATATATATATATATATATATATATATATATATATATATATATATATATATATATATATATATAAAGAAAGAAAGAACAGTAAGTTATATAATCCGGTGTTTTATAGATATTTTTATTTTTACAAAATAGTGCTCAATGTAAATTTACAGAGCATTAATATTAGCTTCCATTTTTGAAACATGGTTAGAACTGTGTAGCGAAAAAACATATTTTAAATCAATTAATTTATAATATTATATATATATGTATGTATATAAAGGGAAAATCTGAGTATCAGAGATAGAGTGGTTATAGGTATAGTGCAGACAGAGGAATCAACACTGACTAGTGATTCTCAGATTCATGTATCAATGCGTTTGAAGATAGCGCTGAAGTGGGAAACTGACAGTCTCCCATGCAATGTTGGTTCTATGTCTACATTATCTGTGTCTGGAACATTTGGACAATAAGAATTTAGCAGACGATCCTTGTCGTCTGAATTTAACAAAACTTAGTTGAGTATGGATCTGAAAGTTTCACTGTATATTTTTTCCGAGAATCCGCATCTACAAAATACAATGTGCATCTATCTGTGCATGTGCGTGTAACACTTTTCACAGATAGTACACCGATCCTAGGCAGATCACCCAAGAATGACAGACATTTCTATTTTCAAGAGAGCGGCATTTATTCAACGGTCTAAATCATTCCATTTGAATTAAAAGTTGGACGCTTTCATGAACAATTTTTTTTAAATTTCTTTTATTCCACTTTCCGGCAATGAATTTATAAGATTTCGCTATTTTTCTCCTATGGACTCTATTCAACATAACAAAGCAAGACATTTTTGTCTTGTAAAATGTTATCTAGACATATTTCTTATTCTGCTATTCAAATTAAGTCTGTTTGTCGAATGACTTGGCAATGAGATTTTTTAAATACTTTTTTCAGGTCTGCTTGATTGACTATTAATGAGTTTTTTTTTGTTTTTTTTTTAAAAGAAAAATATCCGAAACAAAAAATAAAGCAGTCAATGAATATTCCGAATGATTTTTTTCAACAACTACTGCTTAACATTACTTCCAATGCCATAAGTAAAAACTAACCATGTTTGGCAACGAGCAGCAGGTGGTTCGTACGAAACTCTTAGCTGGCAATCGCTAGGTTTATCCTCGTCTGCTGTTTACGTCTATCATTATTTTATTGTCTCTTCCATTCTGTGCTGAATGTTGCTTCATATATGAAGCAACTTTCATCTGGCTGCTCTGAAATGATGATCCTTGTGATAAAGATGTGATTCTCTGTCGAATGTTAACTGATATATGAAAAAGCTTTATTCTGGCACCTATGTCATAATAACCAGTTTGGTGAACATATCTAGACCATTCTCAACCAAATGATATCTGTTATATTAGAAATTGTTTTCTTTTAGATTCTCTCTGTAATTATAATCCTTGTGATGAAGATATCTACTGGTTTTTATGTTGAATGCTACTTAGTATATGAAATGCCTTTTTATGGTTGCTCTACCATAATGAAGTCGCTAACCTATAGCAGCTCAGAAAGTCTAATCAGCGATCAGAATTCAAATTTCGTCCGAGTCTGTTGCCTAAAGCCTCTAGAGAAGATATTAATTTATCTATTTTTCTCCAAGGTATAGGGTACACAGCAGCGTAGAATGGACTCTTTATTCTTGTTTGACAATTAGTCTAAGAGAAGGTAAATTCTGAATTATATACCCTGGAGAAAGTAGCAAGTAAGCACCGCCTTTCTCAAGAAATCATGGTAATTCGTAAAGAAAATTGATTGATTAGTTTTTAACGCCATATCAACCCATTGGTTATTTAATGCTGACAGTGACTGAAGCCGAGATGCCAGGAAATTTCAGCGTCTTTTTTTCTTTTTTTTTTTTTCAACATGGCCTGGTGTCTCAAGTGGAATTTTGCCAGTAAATTAGCCGCGAACATGATATTGAAGATTTCCTCCAGATTCATAATAATTCAAGATTATAGTAATTCCAGGGCAGAACAGAAGGGACGTCAAAGAGGAAATTACGGGTGCAAGGAGCAGCTAAGTATCAATGAAACAATATTGGAAGAGGTGAAAACAAAGAAAAGAAACTTATTGACAGTATGGATCGACTACAGAAATGATTCCGACAGTGTACTACACTCATGGATAAAGAAGAGCCTAAAAATATAGAGAGTATGTCCCATAACGGTCAAATTCGTAACAGAAAGAATGTAAAACTGAAAGACTACACTAAATCCAAACCAAACAAACAGGTCATTAACATCGAGACCAATCAACATCAAAAGCGGGGTCTTCCAAGGAGATTCATTATCAACACTTCTCTTCTCATTAGCGCCACTCAGTTGCCTACTGAACAATAGTAGCAACGGATACAAAACACAATGGCAAACTGAATCACCTATTTTATATTGATGATCTTAAAACGTTTGCCATAGATGACAACCAACAGAAAAACCTACACACCATTGTCAAAACCTTCAGCGAGACATTAGAATGGAGTTCGGCATCGACAAATGTGTCAAAACCACCTTCAAAAGCAAGTACACTAACGAAAACTATGGATTTAGAGCTTGATATCAACAACAAGATTAAGGAACTAAACCAAAATGGTACATACAAATACTCAGGAATTAATTAAGGAGACGGAATATAACATTCAATTATGAAGAAAAAGATCCGAAAAGAATATTATAAGAGAGTGTTTAGCCAAATGAGGATGCATCACCTGAAATCAGATGTTGATAGGTTGTATGTACCAAGAACTTTAGGAGGTTGAGATCTAACCCAACTTGAATTAACTCTAAAATACAACAATCGGATTGGAAGCCTAGCTCACAAAAACCAATGACCTTCTCCTACAAATAGTAAAACACCAACTCAACTCCATCAACAAAGAAGCTGCTCTCTTCAAGAAACAGCTTAATCTAACTGAAATCATACCAATAAAAAACGAAGCAAATACCATCTATGCCAAGCGAGTAAATCAGAAAGCAAAACAACTTGGCCAAATGAAATTACAACACAACTGGTAGGACAAGGCGTTGCATGGCAAATATATAAAAAGAACGAAAGAAGCAGATATGGATCAATAGAAAACACATCAGTGACTGAGGAGCATCGAGCTGAAAACTGAAACAAAAAGCCTGATTATTGCAGGGCAGTATCAAAGCCCCGCAATCAGATCATATCACTGTCATCCAATCAAGGATGGAACTAACCCAAAATGCAGGACCTGCGGAAAATATAATGAAACGGTCAACCATATCTCGGGATGTAGCTGGTGGTGGGAATAGATGGATTTATGCCTTTCCCAAGGTTATTTGCTCCAAAGTGAATGTATCGATCTCGAGTGGGATTCGAATCCTGCTCCTTGATTTCTCATTTCGTTATCCATTAAACGATCGCAAAGATCAGTATATCCTAATTATCCATTACAATTTGCTAATATGCAGTTCATCTATATAAAGCAATGTAAATATTAATTCAAAGTACCTATATTCTTCTTCCGCTCTTTACACCGGAAGGAGACGTTGTGGCGCTGATGTGCTGAGTTGTACATCATTCTCCGCCATCTGTGGCGGTTGTGTGCCGCAGCCTGTCTCTCCACGAATGGTTTCCTTGTGTTGTGTCTTGGCCTTTTAACCTGGCGGATCGCACCCGTCTCCGTGTTAGACCACAGCCGATGTGCTCCATGTAGGTGGCTCGGCTTGGTTGCGAACACGTAGCTGTTGTAGTTCATCTAAAGAACTAGACGGTGAGCTGCGTCGAGAAATTTCCAGTGGTGTCGTGTTAACACAGCCCGCCTCACATAAATTTAGCCTGTCAGCTGAAACGTTTAACTGAGGCATGGCAAATTGGAGCCATCACGTGAAAGATTTAGGAGATTAGGTAGAGTGTAGCAGACATCAAAGTTACTACCTCTATCTACAACCCCCCTCCCCACTCACATATATTTTACACTGGAATCTTTATGCATATAATCAAATAAACATCCGACGATTACAGAATGAATTCTGCTCAAGATAACATAAATTGTATGTCCGGCAGTTATCCAGCTATTTTGAATATCTCGTGAACAACCTTGAAGTAATTCGGCAACCAATCAGCGAGGACCTTACTGTACATGCATGAACAGACACTTTCCCATTGGTGTATTCAGTTGGCAGTGAGGATCCATTGAGTAAGCTTGCGTGTTGTGGGCCTTTAGCAAATCACAATGAATATGCATCAAGTTTTGCTTGAAACGTGAGCGTTCGCCCGTAGAACCTGAATGAAGGCCTCCGGAGGTAGATGACTCCAAGGATGGACGATCCAATGATCGAATCGCAAACAAATTTTTTGTACTGATGCTTCAAATTTGATCTGGGATCCATAGGAAATTGATTCATGTTTTGCAAGGTCTTCAAATAAAAGAACGTTCGAAAATGTTGAATATGTGTAAGACTGAAATCAAAGCAAATCTTTGAGAGAATCGGAAGACCTGGCAATTCCACACACTAAAAAAGAAATAGTCGAACATTTCAAATAATTCGATTGCCCATGCTTTACGTCTCAATCAGAGTATAGTGTTAAAACGTCGCATTAGACACAGGTCTGCCATCCAGTCACCTATAGTCCAGATTTGAAGCAACACAACGTCTGGCTTTTCCCATAATTATATCGTCATTGAAAAGGAGGAGATTAAGGAGAACGCGAAGAGGTAGCTGATAGTAATCCCGAAAGAGAACACTGCTGAGTGTTGAAAAGTGTAAGGTATACCCTGTGTCCTTGAAAGCGGACTAAGGTTACTTTTTAGTCAAAATTAAACTGCTGAATCGCATTTTCTATCTGCCTATATTTTTGAGATGGGGTATTATGTACACTATTTACATTGCTCGGACTATCATTCTTATCTTTGTTGCCATATTTATCACAACGTTTCGGCCGTTGTACGCTCCGGTCTTCTTGTTCGGTTCGACATTCCAACCACATGAAATATATATATATATATATATATATATATATATATATATATATATATATATATATATATATATATATATATATGAATGATTTTATAAGAATAGAAGACTGTCTTTTCATTAGAGATTGATCTTCTGTTCAGGATGTCCAACAATTCTCAGACTGAGATATACGTTTTGTCGGTTAGTAACCGGCCGAAAACGCCAACATCATCATCTTTACACCAGTCCAAAGCATATACTTAGAGATAAAACAGCGCTAAAGCAGAATGATGAGCCAACAAAGGAGGAAATTCTCATGGTGACAAGACAGGTGCAGCTGTCGAAACATAAGCCGATCATTCTCAGAGCAAAGATGCCGGCAAGCAGAAATGTTTTTACGTTTATAAATAGAACTGGCTTTGTTTGATACAAGCCGAAACGAAAAGGTCGTCGGTAAGATTATGTCTCGCTAATATTTAAAACATGAAAAATCTCGTGGCTTTTATCTGGACTCGAAACCTGTCCTATTCTTGGGTACCAGCAGAAATCTTTTTCATCTGCGAGGCGTATAATAATCTCAATTGTTAATGAAGCAAAGGAATTATCAACAAAAATTTATGTTGGTTTCCACACGTTTTAAAATGATTTCCTTCTTTTATACATTACTGCTATATAACTGTTTTATTTATCAGTATATATTAGTATTATCGTTAAAGTCCGACATTATTTAACGTCTAAACAACAGCGTCATACGATTTGATGTCTAAAATAAAACCCTCAAGTAATATTGAAGAATTGTGTCTTCAGTATCCATTTTTATATTATTTTTGCTTTATCTTCAATAACAAATCAGTTGTTTGTTCCACCTTATAAAAGAAATTCCTTTAACGTACTATATATATATATATATATATATATATATATATATGGGAAAGAGAGATGAAATGTGTGTTCATATATATATATACACACAATAGCGGAGTAATAATTGTAGTCTAGTATCCTGACGCATAAAGGCAACAATATATATATATATATATATATATATATATATATATAGAGATAGATAGATAGAGAGATAGAGAGAGAGCAAGAAAGAGAAAAAGAGAGAGATGGGTATAATAGAAAACTGATGGAATGGAATGACTTGCCACCCCCATGAGTGGCGGCACTATAGGTGGTAACCACCAATAAGCATCTCTTAGGACAGCGGACTAGAGAGTCAAGCTGGGATCTTTCCCAGCTGTACTGGTCGAACTCTCTGCCTTCGGGCAAAGAAGAACCCGAACGAGGCTATGCCGAAGGGCAGAGTTTCGTCCAGGGAGATCGACAGACCCGATCCCATTTATGCGGGGTCTATAGTTCTTTTTTGCCGAGGCCTCCGCCTGGGAACCCACTTTAAATTCGGCCTTGTGCCACATGTGACTGCGTGGAGCAGTTGCTAAATAGCGTCGAGTTGGGATCTGCGAGAACTAGCGGCCTTCCGATAACGGCATGCACACAACTGTACTGACTTGCGACGACCGTGCACATAACTATTACTTCCTAGCTTATTGTACTGGTTTCTACAATAAACTTGTTACTATTTATCCATCGTGTTTGTCCAGTCCATATTGCTATTAGCACAGACAATAACAAAAACATACTAATATGCACATATATATTTCTCTCTCAGCTCTTATAAAAACAGTGGTGAATGTCAAAAACAGAGCTATTAAGTATATATTAGCAATTATACATAATATACATTGGATATTATGTATAATCATATATATATATATATATATATATATATATATATATATATATATATCAAACCATTTGCAGGTTATTTAAAGCCAGAAAATATTTTTAGATTGTAAGAATTTGTTTTAGATAATGATTTACGGATACAAGTCATACTAATTAACTTATAGTTGGAGGAGAAGAAGTGGATTCATATCATTAACAAAGGTATTTGCGTTTAAGTGGATATAACGAACCCCAAATGGCATTTAAAATAAAATTATGTTAATCTTTTTCTTCAAAAAATTTAAATGCAATGACAATCGCTATCTTCTGTCGTCTTATTTCCGTTCTTTTATTGTAGCCTCTGATAAACAGTGTTTTCTTCTGCTTACATTCTCTCACACTCAGTATTCCCTAGCATCTTAGTGGCTTTATTGCCTTGCTTGGAGTGAAATGATTAAAAAAAGACTAAAGAGAGTGAAAGTGAGAAAAATGACTGTATATAGTGGGGATGAAGAAATGATAAAAGATGAACAAGGTTCAAGTCAACAGAAGATGGTGGTTGACGTTGCAAGGGAATCAAGTAAACGGAAGGGAGTTTCACTGTCGGGAAGAGCGAGAAAATAAACTATTGGAGTAAAAGTGGCGATTACATTTTACTATTTCAACAGTGAAAGTGTGGACCTAGATTACAAATCTAGTAGCACGCTTAAATTTATGTCGTCGGGGCACCAGGGAAATACAAATATTTGTAGAAAAGACTGAGGGAAGCCACATCATGTCTGTGAGAAAGTGACGTGAAGTCGAGATGCCAGACCAGGATCGAGTACATTGCAGATCCTTCTTTGGATTTTGTCAAGAACCTCGAGATGAACAGCAGGAGCACCAGATCAGATATGGCAAAAGTATTCAATGCACGGACGAATGGTCAATGTGTAAGATGGACTCTGACGAGAAAAACACTTTCTGACACGAGACAATGAACCAATTTTCCCTGCGGTAGATGCAGCCATTAATTTAACGCGGTTTATGAAAGCATCGATACCGGCTTTCAGCCAGGAGACATCAGATGCGCATTTTTGAACAGAATGATTAAAATCTTCATTCCATGGGACGTCATGAAGGAAATCACGGAACTATTCTCAATCTGCTCGTTTATAACAGAAAGATATTTTGTTGGTAGAAGGTTATTGGCTGATGGGGATAGCGGAAGGAGATATTTACAGACGCATGATCAGTGTTGCCAAGAGGGCGGAAATGCGTAGTACGATAAGTACCAGGGATAGAGGTAACAAAAAAGATGGAGGCTAACTCATGAAATGCGTAGGGGAGTCAACCATCGTCGTGAGAGATTGAGTGATTGAAAAGTTAAGGGTTTCGTGGTCAGTGACGGAGGGTTTAAGCCAATTGGTATGGCGCATATTAATGTCACTGAACACGAATATGATTGTAAATAGGTATAGCGAGATGGCCCTGTCGATATTATCGGAAATATTATCTGGCACGTAAATGCCTTGAGAGTAAGAGGAACGGTAGAAAAACACCAGATAGATGACTGAGTTAAGTAGAGATAAACGAAGACACATGTACGAATGGTCTGGAGATTCAAGAGAAAGTTCCCTAGCCATCGGGAGATATTCGTGGACATAAACTCCCTGGCCATGCATGTGGACTCTAGAGTCCTTTCTAAGGAGAGGAAGGCAGCCAGGAATCGAGAAATCAAGGGAGGCGATTGAAGAGTTAAGTGTAATTTCGCAGAGAGCTAGGATGTCCGGAGACTTGTCGAAGAGAAAGGATTCCACACTGCAGAATTTGGTACGAATACCACGAATGTTGGAGAAGGAAAGGTTAACGGGTTTAGGTGTTTTTGTTGAGAGCTGGTTTAGGTTTATATCTTTCGTTGTTTATATTCATGATGTTGAATGTCTTTATAATATTCCAGTGATGCCATTAATAATCACATCACACACACACACACGCACACACACACACACACATATATATATATATATATATATATATATATATGTATGTATAACACAATGTGACTTTATATATTATCGGTTACGCAACCTCAGTTCCCGTTCTGATACGGTCAAATCAAATTGACGGTACTGGCCCCCATTCAAGCATCGAACCTGGTCAGTACTTGATGGTGATTAATATTCACACACACACACACACACACACACACACACACACACACACACACACAGATATATGTATATGTGTGTGTAACAGCATAGGATAATTGTCCATCCCACAAAATGTTTAATATATAAAAAGACATTAAACTAACTGAGTTTCTTTTTTTCCAGTTTTTCAGATAAGACATATAGCCATCTTGCCACCATTTGTCGTAAGAATATCTGAAAAAACCCCTTGAGTTA
>CAHIKZ030004879.1:892500-945000 GCA_903632075.3 Acanthosepion pharaonis
ATTTCTTAACATATATATATATATATATATATATATATATATATATTTGTGTGCAATTCCCTGTCCAAGCATGCTTGTGTGCGTGCGTCAAACAATGCTATCATGCTATTAATTTAATTCCGAACCTAGCGAAATTGTCCAACGGAACCAATAAACTTAACAGAGCACTTATAAATCCTGTTGCAAGCAGTGACAGCGTGAAATCGAACTTGACTGATAACGAAGTGATAACTCCAGTTAGAAAAGATTGTGGTAAGAGAACAATGATGAAGAAATGTGTTCATCTTTCCCTTTTTCAGCGACTGATGACGCGCGCATTTCGTTGCGCCTTCACACACGTGTGTCCGTCCCCTACGATTGTTTTACACCCATTGCTATTTTCGTTATCACAGCTTTTCTTAGACTTTCACTTTTGGTGACAACCTGCGCACTGCTCCACTTCTGATGCGTTTGACTCGTCACGTGAAAAGTCGAACAGAAAAGAAAGAGATGAAGAGACTATTTGCGGTAGCAGACATCCGGTCGATCCGACCTTGTTTTGGAATAGCAAAATGATACCATCCAAAAGCTAATTAAGCTATTAAGAAACAGGTAAATTTCCTTAGAAACAAAGAAAAGAGTGCTGAACTGCTATATATATATATATATATATATATATATATATATATATATATATATATGTGTGTGTGAAAAGTGTATATAAATATAAATAAATAAATATATATATGTATAATTATTTATATATTATATGCATGGGACTTATTAGAAAGCGCTCAATATCAGAGATAGAGCTAACATATTTGGTTGGATAGATGTGAGTTTGTGACCCTGGGTTTCACGCTTTAGCGATCGTCAGACAAACTGATTAATGTTTTTAAAAATTGGGGTTTTATGTAGATTGCGTGTATTGGTGTTATTGTGGAAGTGGTGGGGGAAATTTCGTCGTTTTGTCATTCATCGTACTAACGCAAACATCGATGTAGGCAGACACATATACATACTTGGTCGTCCGTCGGGACTCATACATATATAAACATATGTGGGCAGTTTTGGCTATGACACATGTTGTCTGACGATCGCTAAAGCGTGAAACCCAGGGTCACAAACTCACATCTATCCAACCAAATATATATATATATATATATATATATATATATACATACAGTGGGGGGGAATAAATATTCTTACACTTGAAAAATTGTATTTTTATAAATGTAAAAGCCTTAACTAAAAAAAATTTTGATACATTTTATGTGTAAAGGTACATTTTATTAAAAAAATTAACTGATGAAAAAAGTATTCATACATAACAAAAAAGCATATTAACTTAACACTTCCGCTGCTAACTAGGGAGATCTTTGTTTTTCTTATCTTTCTCCAGCTGGCTAAGTACGGAAACCTACGTGTTTTTGCATACCGCTGGTATGAGTGTCCCGTTGCGCCATCTATCGTAAAATCACAAAGGACAATGCTTCAAAAGATATCATGTGTATACCCATTACTAATCTGGTAAGTCATTCCCAGGTATATCCATGAGAATGGAAGGCTGTAAAACACACTGGTGCCAGTTTTCTGTGTAATAAAATATGTAGGTTGAAATTTGGCATTTTCTTTAAAAATGGCTGACTGGATGGGGGCAGCACTGGGCAAATGAGTAGCAGTGAAAGGGTTAATTTATTACTTTGTGGAATATCCTTTATTGATTCCAACAGCTACCAGTCTATTCCTGTACGCCTCAACTAATGATTTGCACATATTGAGTGGTATTTTGTTCCATTCTTCTTGGCATGTTGTCTTCAAATTCTTAATATTTGTTGGTGCTATTTTCCCAATTTTAATTTTCAAATATCGCCATAAATTCTCGATTGGGTTCAAGTCTGGGGACTGACTTGACCGTTGCAAGACATCAACGTTACTTTCAGCTAACCATTTCCTTGTAGATCTAGCAGAAACCCCAATCAGGAGGTAGCCGAAGTCTCTCAACAGAACGCATTAAATTGTCTTGCAGGATTTTCTAGTAGCTTTCGGCATTCATCTTGTCATCTATTATTGATATTCTGCCAACACCTTTTGCAGAAAAACAGCCCCAGATCATGATACTGTCATCACCAAACTTTACAGTTGGCAACGTGTTCTTTGGTAAGTAGGCTTCACCGTCCTTCCTCCATACATGATTTAGATAATTATGACCAAACAACTCTATTTTAGTTTCACCTGTCCATAGTACTTTTTCCCAAAACGAATATTCCTTATCCTTATCTTCTCTAACGAATTTTAGCCTAGCATCTCTGTGTCGTTTCAAGAGGAGTGGAGTCTTCCTTGGGATGCGTGATTTCAGACTGTTTTCGTGTAGTTCATTACTTATTGTATACTTGGTTACTTTAATCTCTAATGCACGCAGATGTTCCTGCAGCTCTTCTCGGGTAACCTGTGGATTTTGTTGGATCTGGCGCCCTAATATCCTTGCTGATCTTAGAGAAATCTTCCTCGGAGCACCTGTTCGTCTTTGCTTTTCGAGGCTGTTACGAGTTTTAAACCTTGCAATGAACGAAGCAATTGTAGTAAAAGGAATATTCAGGTTGTTAGAAATCGTTCTGTAACTGTTCCCATCTTGCAAAAGAGACAAAATGTGTTGTTTTTGTGAAAGATTCAATTCTTTACCTTTAGGCATTATTAGGACTTTCTCGTAAGACTAGAAATTGCAGAATGTTCTGATAATGGCTAATAGCGTTAACTATAATTACTGATAACATTACTGAAACATTGTAGAATATACTTTTTTCATAATTAATTGATTATTTTATTCTAATAATTGATTTGTGTGAATACTTTTTCACAAGTTAGAATTTTAAAAAATGCATTAATTTCTGTTGGAATAAGAATTAATTAAGTTTATTATTATTTTTTAATAGTATGCGTCTTTATACATAAAATGTACCGAGATTTGATTATTTAAGGCTTTTACATTTATAAAAATAGAATTTTTCAAGTGTCCGAATATTTATCCCTCCCAGACTTCAGACTGAACAGTATTTAGTCACTCACCCAACGAGTGCATCATGTGGCATAAGGCCAGTTTAACGTAAAATCTCGGAGCCCGTGGGCTCGGCCAAAAATATGCGCTTTGAACCCGTATAAACGGGTTCAGGGTCGGTTTACCTCCCCGAAAGAGACTCCGCCCTTCGGCGTAGCCTCGTTCGGGTTCCTCCCCGCCCGAAGGCAGAGAGTTCAACCGATCAGCCGTTCAGCCGGTCGCCCGGCTTCAGACTGAACGGTATTTTGTCACCCCCACCCCACGAGGGCATCATGTGACACAAGGCCGGTTTAACGTGGGATCTCCGAGCCCGTGGGCTCGTTCAAAAATATGCCCTTTGAACCCGTATAAACGGGTTCAGGGTCGGTTTACCTCCCCTTCGGCGTAGCCTCGTTCGGGATCCTCCCCGCCCGAAGGCAAAGAGTTCAACCGATCAGCCGGTCAGCCGGTCGCCCGGCTTCAGGCTGAACGGTATTTAGTCACCCCACTCCCACGAGGGCATCATGTGGCACAAGGCCGGTTTAACGTGGGATCATAAATATGCCCTTTTAACACCCGTATAAACGGGTTCAGGGTCGGTTTACCTCTCCTTCGGCGTAGCCTCGTTCAGGATCCTCCCGCCCGAAGGCAAGAGTTCAACCGATCAGCCGGTCAGCCGGTCGCCCGGCTTCAGGCTGAACGGTATTTAGTCACCCCACTCCCACGAGGGCATCATGTGGCACAAGGCCGGTTTAACGTGGGATCATAAATATGCCCTTTTAACACCCGTATAAACGGGTTCAGCGTCGGTTTACCTCCCCGAAAGAGACTCCGCCCTTCGGCGGAGCCTCGTTCGGGTTCCTCCCCGCCCGAAGGCAGAGAGTTCAACCGATCAGCCGGTCAGCCGGTCGTCCTACTTCGGGCTGAACACCCTGCTTCCTCTTGAGGCGCAGTATTTATTACGTATGGAATAGTTTACCTCCCCGAAAGAGACCCCGCCCTTCGGCGGAGCCTCGTTCGTGTTCCTCCCCGCCCGAAGGCAGAGAGTTCAACCGATCAGCCGTTCAGCCGGTCACCCAACTTCGGGCTGAACACCCTGCTTCCTCTTGAGGCGCAGTATTTATTACGTATGGAATAGTCCATTATGTTATTATAGGTAAGGTCCCATAACATGCAGCCATAGCAGTAGTGATTTATTGGGGCAATTATTTGTCGAATGTCATGAACGCTTTCTTTCTGAAGAGACACAAGAGAAAAAAAATGTTAGTCAGATACAAATCATTCACGTAAAACAATTGGTGTCCAGTTTACTCTGAGAAAAGTTCATTACAACTACTGCGTTATATATTAAATAGAAGTAGATAGGTTTGCACACTGATTCCCACTCATCTCTGGTCTTCTGAACAGAAGTACAGGTTTATCTCTTGTCTCCTGTTTAGAGTTGGGTTTCTGATTCCTTCTAAAATCTTCTTATTCCCTTTCGCTCCCAGTAGACCCTTTAGCGATATAAGCATTAACGGCTACCAGAGTGCTCAATTCATAGTGATCAGTTACTAAGCAGCGGCCGACAAATTGCCTTTCTTTCTAAGTGCTCCACCTACGAGAGATGGTATCAGAAGGTTTACGGGCTAGTTCAGTAGAGCGCCAGTAGATGACGACACTCGGTAGCGTGAGCAGTTAGAGCTAGTGGCGACCTTCATGCGCCAGTGTGCCGACATCGATGTGTTCACTTCACAAGTTGTGAAATTTGTGATTTTGTGATTAGTGTATGCTGTAGCCGGCGGTTTTTTCATGCAAGAGCATTTTTCGACATCCACGTTATTGTGCATCGAGAATTACTCCCTACCCAGATCAGACCGTTAACATTTTGAGTCCGCTCTACTCCAACATTTTGAGGCCTTTGAGGGAGGACATTCGTTAAAAGCGACCGGATCTGTGGTGCGCGAAGAGTTAGATTCTTCACGAAGACAGGGGAATCCTCTCACCGAGCTCTCCGAGCTCACGAGTTTCTAGCCAAAAACAACATTGTAGCGCTTCCGCACACGCCCTGTCCGCTAGATGTGGCATCTGCGGACTTCCGTCTCTTTTCGAAGATGAAGATGCAGCTCAAAGGTTGCCGTTTTAACACCATTGCCGAGATCCAAGGCGAATCGTAGAAGCTGATGAGTCGATTACGGAGAACGATTTCAGGTCAGATACCAAAAGTGGCAGAAACGCTGGGACCAAGATATTAATTCGCAAAGTGACTATTTCGCAGAAGATGATGTCAAAACTTAAATACATACATATATATATATATATATATATATATATATATATATATATATATGAAGAAATATAGTCTTAAGATGTGCTATATTTATAGGATAAAGTGCTCAATATCAGAAATAGAGTGTGTAAATATAAAAGTGAACATAGAAGTCAACACTTAGAGGCTTACACTATATATATATATATATATATATATATAAAACATAACTTCGGCTACTTTTTTGATACCACCTTATATATATATATATATATATATATATATATATATATATATATATATATATATATATATTTATACACATTTTCATTAAATAATATAGACAATTTTTGTCTATTTATTTTATGTAAATTTGTTCGTAACATTTCATAAGTTAAATAACATTATCATTAAACCAAGAAGAAATTCACAATGATGATCCATATTTTTTTAATATAATCTATCTTTTCGGCTTACTTAAGCCATTATCAAAGATTAAATTATATTAAAAAATATACGGACACGACAGTGATGATAATATGTTTTGTGATTTACAAACTTATCAGATGTTACGAACAATTTTATATAAAATAAATAGACAATATATATATTATTTAATGAAACGTAAATGAAAATATGCTGCCTAAATATATATATATATATATATATATATATATATATATATATTCATATTTCATCCTATGCAAGGCAATAAAGCCAGTAAGATACAAGGTGTGAGGGACTAAGAGAAAAGGAAAATATTTAGAAGGGGTAACAATAAAAGAACAGGAGTGAAAAAGATAATGATTGACTTACGGTTGCATCTAGCCATTTCAACTGTAAAACGATAAGACGTTGCCGACAAATCTGATACTGTATTTGAATTCATAAAGATTAGTTACCAAAGAAGAAAGCTCATCAGAACAATTATCATGAAAAGGGAAGCTACGTTACGACGGTGGGACAGTGACTGCAGCCGAAATGCCAGATCAGGACCAATAACATTGCAGATTCTTCTTTGTATTTTATCAAGAATCTCTAAATACGTACCAAACGCATCAGATCAGATCTAACAGTAATTATTTAATGTATGGGCAATATATAAATGTGTAAGATAGATTCTTGTTATATATATAGTGTTCGGTTTCTTCAACGAAGAATTTGGGGTAGGAGGAAAGTGAGAGGTAGTGGCGGGGTAGTGGTAGTTTAAATACTTCTTAATTTTTGGAAATATCTAAATGGGTTTCTATCGTAGGTTGATTGCTATGAGGTGGTCACTCGTACAAATAATTAGAAATCACAATAATATTTCAGATACAATAGATGGATGCATTAAATGTCTTTGGAGAATTGATATATATATATATATATATATATAAAACAGTATTTTAAATCAATTAATTTATAATATATATATATATATATATATATATATATATATATATATATATAAAATATATATTATAAATTAATTGATTTATATTTTAAATCAATTAATTTATAATATTAATGCTCTGTAAATTTACATTGAGCACTATTTTATAAAAATAAAAATATCTATAAGAACACTGGATTATATATCTTACTGTTCTTTCTTTATATATATATATATATATATATATATATATATATATATATATATCAATTCTCTGTGTGTGTGTTTGTTTGTTCACGTATAATTGGTTAAACAATTTAGACGTATTATGTCTATTTGTTTTAGTTTTAATCTTTTCAATTCCATTAATTGATTTCTTGGTGTCTGTAGAAAATCGATCAACAAAAATTCCAAAATTGCCTTTCAAATAATTTTTATTTTCCCAAGTACTTTCAATATCATCTGAGACCATCTTCAGTGGTTACAGATGTATGGATGTGTCAAGATATTTTTTTACCGCTTTGCTAGGGAGCTAACTTATGTGATTTTTAAAAAGATTTTTTAATTGATGTATTTTGATTTAGTATTTTTTATATAACACTTTGCCGCTACAAACACTTAAGAACTTTGTTATTATACTTGTGGCCGACTTTATTTATTTTTGTCCGCAATTCTCTTATATAAAAAACTTCTAGAATTTTTAGTATTTGCTTATTAGTATCTTGATGAAGCACTGATGCATTTTCGATTGATATCTGTCTAAACTGTAAATGTGGACATGACTGTTCTAAACTGTAAATGTGGACATAAGTTTTCCTCTGATAAAATGTTAATGCCAATTGATATATTGACGATGACGAGAAAGCTTACATTTCACTTAAACAATCATAGTTTAATCTCAAAACATTTAAAGGAACACAAATGCCCACCAAGAAATTAATTCGTTGACTTGAAAGAATTAAGCTAAAATAAATTGACACAGTATGTCTAAATTATTTAACCAGACATGCTTGAATGAAAATATGCTTATATATATATATATATATATATATATATATATATATATATATATATATATATATATATATATATATGTGTGTGTGTGTGTGTGTGTGTGTGTCTGTGTGCATGCACTCGGAAGATCATACCTCTTTCATCAGTTTTGCAAAACACTCTATCAAATATATTTAAATGTGTCATTCGTAATTACCTTTTACTCTTTATATTTGCTATATGCTTTCAGATTATTAGAAATCATGGCTCACCCCAACTTCCCATTTTTACAGCACTAATTAATTCTAGCGTTTTTACAATCTCACTCGGTTTTTGTGCAATTCGTTGAAACTCGTCAAATTGGCTACTCGATATTTACTCGTTTCCTTCCCACGGTGACGGGATGTAACATAAAGGTCAGTTTAATGTTGGGGGCCCAATTGCATGTGCCTGGGCCAGCGCCAAAAATTGCTTAGTCCTTGCAACCAAGGTTGTGCTGGTGTCAATAATACAACCTACCGTCTCTTCCTAGTACAATTAGGGAGGTACTGCCGCGGATAACGGATCCCAGGACGAAGCATTTTTCCATTTCTATTTGTTTCCTTGCTCTCTGTCAAAGACTCAATTTGAGAGATATAAAGGTTGCCACCGACTCAAAAGGGCTGATTTTGGTGATTCGTTGTCTTCTTCTGCTTTTCCTTTTGTTACAAACCATAGGAATATTCAAGTCTCCAAATAAAACCATTTTTGTTTTTTTTGCATTTTAATAAAGTTTTCCATTTTCATACTCCTTCACTGATACCGTGCTTTCTAAATGTTGCTGCAACGGAGAACGGTCACTCGCTTCGTACTGACATGGCTGACTCTTGCTTAACAATAATAATTAAAGGACAAAAGTGTGACGCCATGACGCTAAGTATTTCACCCCAAGCAAGGCGGGAAGCCACTAGGACGCAAGAGGTTACAGAAAATATAGAGCGAGATCAGATAGGAGTGATAGAAGGAAGGATGAGGAGAAGAGTAGTGGATAGATCAAGGCGACTGGAGATGTCGATTGACATTACACTTGAATAGCTGGAGATTATAGCTCTCAGGGAAACTGGAATAGGGAAGAGAGTTTCACAGGCGAGAGGTGCGAGACATAAAGCTATTGGAGTAGAAGAGACGGCCTCGTAGGGCGCTTGAACTCATGAAGCCTGAGAATCAGAGAATGCAGCTCCTTGGAGCAATTACCATGAAAGTATTTGTAGAACAGACAGAGAGAGGCGACGGCGCGTCTGTGAGAAAGTGACTGTAAACGAGATGCCAGAGCAGGGTCAATTATATTGCATCTCCGCCTCTGGAGCCTATCAAGAACCCCGAGGCAAACAGAAGGGGCACCAGACCATATATGGCAGCAATACTCCATGCAAGGGCGAATTGTTGATTTGTAGATCTGGAGGATCGATTCCGGGGAGAAAAATTTCCTGACGCGGCACAGGGAGCCAACTTTCCTTGCGGTGGACGAAGCAATTGACTCAATGTATTTGTTCCATCTCAGGTCAGCCGTCAACGTGAGACCGAGCAGCCGCAGAGAGTTGCTCTCGAGAAGTTGAGCGTCAGACATTCTAATGGAGGGCAGGGAAGGATCTCTGTGGTTGTAACTTTGAGAAAGCGTCTTCGACGGCTGTAAGATGTTGTATCAGAATGTAACAGAAAGCAAAGCGGACAAATTCAGAGGCAAACTGATTTGAACAGACTGAAAAATAGGAAGATCCAATATAACAGATTGGGAATGGGTGAGTCGAAAATTGTGGCCATAAATGGGCAGCTAAGAACAAACAGCGTCAGAGAGGAAGCAAATGAAAATGAAGGAAATTAAAATCAAACGAAGGAAGAAGGGATTATAAGTAGAAATAAGAGAAAAAAGAAGGGACAACGTAAAAAGAGGTAGAGAGAAGCAAGATTAGCATAATGAGACGGGAATTAAAACAAAAAAAAAAAAAAACGACAGATTAAAAAGGAAGAGACTGAAAAGAGTAAGAGGAAGGAGAAAAGCGAGAACGTCAAAAACAGAAGAAAAACGATTTAACAAAAATAAAAAAAAAAAAAAAAGGAGAAAACAAAGAAAGAAGTTTACAGAAAGAATAACGGAAGAAATATATAAGGTGGAGAGATAGAAAAAGAAAGAAAAACGGAAAGAAAGAAAGAACGAAAAAAGAAAGACAAAGAAAGAAAGAAAGAAAAAGAAAGAAAATAAATAAAAAAAAACGAAAGAAAAGGAAGGAAAGAAAAAAAAAGAAAGGAAAAAGAAGAAAAAAGAATGAAAGAAAAATAAAGAAAAACAAAGAATGACAGATAAATCAAGAAAGAAAGAAAGAAAAAGAAAGAAAGAAAAAGAAAGAAAGAAAAAAGAAAGAAAAAGAAAGATAAATAAAGAAAAAAGAAAGAAAGAAAAAGAAAGAAAAAGAAAAAAAGAAAAAGAAAGAAAAATAAAGAAACAAAGAAAAATAAAAATAAAGAAATAAAGCAAGAAAGAAAGGAAAATAAAGAAAGAAGAAAAAAAGAATGAAAGAAAGAAAGAAAGATTCTATTTGTAACAACAAAGGATAATGGAAAATATTTTTATGTGACATGTTCGTTCAGGACGTGGGCATCTCAAGTTTCTGCCTCTAAGTTAAGAAAGCGAAAGATAAAAAAAAAATGACGCGTAAAGTAGCAACGAAAGAAAGAAGATCGGAAATTAAGAAAAAAAGATAATTCTAAAAAGAATGAAAGTCAATAGGGGAGAAAGAAAGAAAGAAATAACGAAAGAAAGAAAGAAAGAAAGAAAGAAAAGTTTCGTTTCTTGGAAAACACACAGAGAATATTGAGGGGCAATAGAACATACGAATTGCCAACCTTTTAAGGCTTGCTTTACCTTCAAGATGCACGTGAAAGACAACGCAAGCCAAGAGTGAAAGTACGGTGGAACAGCAGGGAGAAGTTGGTCTGCAGTGTGATGAAACAGATTGCAAGGGATACGTGAAGTGAAAAGCCTTAGCAACGTGCTTTGCGGCGATCTTCAATCACATGAACGGAAGTGCGTACACAAGATATCAAAATGCGGCATTCACTCAATTTCAGAATTTGTTATAGAAAAGCTTTCTAAACTGAAAGATGAGCAGTGGTTTCATATTTCTATGACATTGGCTAAGCGAATACAAAAGATGAATAAGGTTATTTGTTAAGCGTAGCTTAGTTGTGGCACAAGGCCTAAAGTTCGGGACTCTCATTGAGGATCAAACGCACTAATGTGTCGTATTTGATATAGCGAGACAAAATTGCTAACCATTACACCACATCGAGGGGCCCTTATAATTTTCTAATCGTAGAATGGATGTGGCACAAGGTCGAAAGTCCGGAGTTCCCACTGATCGGTCACAATTGATATAGCGAGACAAAATTGCTAACTATTACACCACATCGAGGGGCCCTTATAATTTTCTAATCGTAGAATGGATGTGGCACAAGGTCGAAAGTCCGGAGTTTCCACTGATGGGTTGCAATTGATGTAGCAACACAAGCTTGCTAACCATTGCATCACGTCGAGGGTCCCTTATGATTTTATAAGCGTTTTTTCGACCTTGTTCCACATATAAGCGTAGAGTAAAAGAATAGGAACTTATGAAATAAATAAAGGAATGCAATAAAGAAAAAAAAACCCAAAAAAACGTAAATCAAAAAAGAGAGAGAGTGATGAATGGAAGAAAAAAAAATGAAATAAAAACAGACGGCATTAAAATCAATCAACATTTGACTTTAATATACCCGTTTTTACTTTTAAGGAATACGCGGATAATGTGATGAAATTGGAACCAGTAGAGCCGAGTTCAAATTCCGGGCCAGTCTGCTATGTTCCCTTTTACGTTTACGTGTTTGAGAAAGGCATACATACTCTTAGTAAGGGTATGAGTCCGCTTCTTCTATTTCTAGCTAGGGGTTAAATAACAGAATAGACTCTCTCCAGTATATAAAAAGGAAAACTTTGAGTTATAAACCTGAGAAATCACTCCACCTTTCCAAAAATGCATGATAATTTTGTTGTGGAGTTATTTTCGCAGTGGAGGCTTGTATTTGTACTAAATCAATCCTAAATAGTTCGACGTACAAAACGTTAGGAACTTGATATAATAGGTATTACGCAGTATAAACTTGTTGTGGTCGCTGACTACTTTTGTATTCGACTACTGTCGTCCGACATCGACTAACAATATTCAGTCTCCCCCACCCGGGTCAACATGTGACACAAGGTCGGTTGTTTATTGTGGGTATTCCCGAGCCCGTGGGTTCGGCCCAAAAATATGCCCATTGAACCCGTATAAACGGGTTCAGGGCCGGTTTACCTCGCCGAACGAGACTCCGCCCTTCGGCGTAGCCTCGTTCGGGTTCCTCCCCGCCCGAAGGCAGAGAGTTCAACCGTTCAGTCGGTCGTCCGACATCGACTGACCCTTGTTTCTCTTACTACTTCTACTTATATTAGGTGGGGAGAGTCTATTAACTATAGAATAGGTGTGTTTCACCATAACAAATTTACAGTTAATAAGAAAATCTGTGGAGAATCAAGATCACCTACGCGTTAAAGGTAAAAGATAAAAAGCTTATAATTTATTGATTTTACAGTGAGGTTAACCCTGTAGAAAGGTCGTGGGGGACACTCGATGTAAAGCTACGTTAGGAGGGAGTTTGTACGGATGGGAACGGAAGATGACGATTAATCCAAGACTAGAACAGTAGTCATCGGGGAAACATCCTCTTGGGAGTCGGTTTCACAGAGAAGTTGTTTGTGGAAAGGAGTTGTTGTGTGGAACTTCTTACTGGTTGAATAAGGAGGGAATGCGTGTGGTTTTCAGCATTGTGTGTGTCATGGCGGGTCCTTATTCTGAAAGTTAGAACTGTCGGAACAAAGGAATGTGTTTCGTCCGAGCATAGCGATAGAGCAACGAGAGGCTTGACACATTCGGCCTGAGGTTGAAGGGTGGAAAATAATTCCTCATCCACAAGGACTCGAAGACGCTTCGAACTCTAGCGAGACTGAGGAGTGAGGTCCTGCTTCCGCTCAAATATGACAACATTTCTCCATTCTTGGCCTGTTCTGGCGCTTGTAAAGTTAGAGGAAGGCATGTGGAGTCAGGTACATGCTGGAGCGGTACGGGGGTACCGACTATTCTTTACATTATTACTTTATATTCTTTACATTATTACTTTTATATATATATATATATATATATATATATATATATATATGGGATGAGGAGGGTTATGTATCTATGTATATACGTTCGAGAAATAAAAGCATGGATCAAATGTGTCAGCAATAGTCATACTCATTCTACATCTTTAGTGATGGCTTGCATGTATAAGTATAAAGAAAAAGAAAAGAAAGATGGTTGCCTCGTCGTGTTTTCATTAGCAAATTAGTTTCGAAGACATCTATAATCGAAATGAGTTCAATCATCATTGTTTGCCCTACAGATGTACTTGCCTTAGACAAATCTAAGGATGTACTTATCAGTAAACCCACGTCGTGACAGAATGAGACACATGGTCGAAAATATAGTAATTCGTTAAGCGCAGCTTAGATGTGGTATACGACTTACAGACGTATCAAACTGAAACAGTGGTTCTCGTACCATCATTGAATTTAAGCAACGTTGAGCTTGGTCAGTACTTATATGGGTGACCGCTTGAGAATACCAGGTGCTGTAAGCTTGGATGTGCAGATGATGCAATGGATAATGGCTCGGAATTTTTAATCGGAGGGCCGAATTCAAATTCCCATCATAATTGATCTAAGGGGGTAAGCTTGCTAACGAATACACCACATCGAAGTTCTACTTTCATGGTTTAATGAGTTTAATCATCTTGCAGCTTTATTTTATAGTTTTGTGACTGCCTAAGATTGAATTAGATATTTGATGTCAGTTTCGTTGAGTTATATATTACCCATCGTTGCCAAAGATCAGCGTTCAATCCCAGTATTTCGAAAGCTGAAAACAAACAGGCAAGTCCATTTGGAAGGTTAGTGTATTATGATCTTATTCTTCATTCTTTTCTCACCTGGAGAGATTTAAAGTTGATATCTATTTAAATGCAATTATTTTCAAGGCGTTAGATGTTGAATTTATGTCCTTCATCTAGATTCACTTTGAAGCAGGAGAAATCCATTTGGATCTCTCTTTTCGATGATTTCCATCATTGGCCTCTTTGCTCTTTGAAAACGTTTCCATCCAAATCCCGATAATTTAGTTCAGTGTCTCCCCAGTCACGTTGAATGTGTTGGTTGCTTAACACTTATCCAAAGTGCGGAATTGGTGATCCGTGTTCAAAATCAGATGTAGTCGGTCTCACAAATAGGAATTTTGGAATGTCGTGAATCCATCTCTTCTCGGTCCAGCTGGGGGTTAAATAAGAGCTCTTTAGACTTGAATGGCAACCGTCCCAAGAAAAGAATATTATGAATTTAAATTGGAGAACTAACGGGAAACCGCATCATTATTTTTTTCCAAGAATTCATTGTAATTCATATATAATTAATTAAAAAAACAGAATCTGCGGAGAGCTGTAACCACTACATATGGCATTAATATTTCAAGTTGTCTGTCGCATGAAACTCGGGTATATATAATCGACTCTCCCGTCGAGATTCGACGTATGATGGTCAAGCAGATCAGTTTCCAGGAAACCGACAGCCCGACACCGGCACATGAGATTTGATTATAGTGGTGAAGGCTTCGTGCAGGACCAACCACACTTTTTGAAGGGACGAATACAGAGACCTGGTGCACCGAATGCCGCAAGGTTCCCAAACGACCCTCCGCAGGTTTTGAATTCAGAGTCATCCTTCTCCTAGACCAGTTGCCATCCAGTGCTATAGAACCCAGTCTGTCCTGCTATTTTACCCATAGCTGGAGGGAGAGGAAGAGGATTACCCAAAGGTATTAGCGCATAAGTGAATATAATGGAACTCGGCTCTGCGATTCCTCAATCCAAGCCGCTATCCATTACTACACTGCATAAATATATATATTACTCCACTCCATATATATATATATATATATATATATATATATATATATATATATATATATATATATATATAATAAACCCTGAGTTTCACACGCAATCTTCAGACACCTTGAATGTCTGAAAGCGTTCAAATCATCTCAGGATTACGACTAGAGGAATACTTTCATAGAATTTAACGTTGTTAAGCGTTTTTCGCTCTGTCAAGGCAATCTTGGATTCGACCACTTTAATTTTACTGAGTGGGCAGGTTTGCCTCAGGCCTTTTTTTTCTTTTTTCAGTATTGTCATTTTTGTTCGAGGCTTTATCTGGGTAAGAGTTTTATGTTTTGACAACAGCCTTCGACGGTTTTTGTTTTTTAATCCGTACATATATATATATATATATATATATATATATATATATATATATATATATATATGTGTGTGTGTGTGTGTGTGTGTGTGTGTGTGTGTGTGTTTGCATGTAAATATAATAAGTCGATGAAAGAAATTTGTGAGAGTAAAACAACAAACGTAATCCTAATAATTGATAATAAGACTGATAATATTTATTGCATATGATTGGGTCTTTTAACCAAATGAGAGCATGATGAGGGCACGCTTGCGTTTTTTAGCATGTGATTTGCAATTTGAACAAGTTAAATTATTGTGAGAATGGATGAAGAATTAATAATGATAACAGGGGAAAAAAAGGAACAAAGATACAAAAAGAGAAGAGGATAATAGAAAGAGAAATGTGAAAAGAGTAAGGAAGATAAGAGAGAGAGAGAGAGAGAGAGAAAAGAAAATAAATTAAAAAAAGGGGAGGATTATATTAAAAGTAAGGAATAAAAAATAGAAAAGGAGAGAAAGAGGAATATGAAGAGAGCAAGGATGATAAGTGAGAGAAAAAGAGAGTAAGTGGAAAAAAAAGCAGGTTTAAAATAAAATAGGAAGTAAAAAGAATGAAAAAAAGTTTAAAAGAAAGAAGAATAGATAAGGAAGAGAAGAGAAATATGGAAAAGAGTAAGAAAGATAAAAGAGAGAGAAAAATAGAGTAATTAAAAAAGGAAGTTTAAATTAAAAGGAAGCAGCAAAAAGAGTGAGAAAGAAGAGGAGAGAAATAGAAAAAGAAGTATGAATTAAGTGGTACTTTTTTCCGGGGAAATTTATCTTTTTTTTTGGTTTCTTGTTTTTCCATGTTTTATATTACTAATAAGATCCGATAGATTTGGGCTTGTTGTTTGCCACGATGCTGGTTGTAGAGGGTTTGTAGGTGGTTTTTTGTGGAAACTGTATTCTTTGAGCACACACAAACACACGCATATATATATATATATATATATATATATATATATATATATATATATATATATATATGGGATGAGGAGGTTATGTATCTATGTATATACGTCCGAGAAATAAAAGCATGTATCAAATGTGTCAGCAATAGTCATACTCATTAAACGATTCTACAACCATCCTTTATGTACACACGCATATGTGTGTAAGATCACATATGTATGTGTAGATCATATATATATATATATATATATATATATTAAAGGTTGTATATATTTATATATATATTAGGGAACTTTGTTTAACTTTTGGAAAGCATCTTTCGAAATCTCAATCCGTCTTCTGATTTCGCCGACGCATTTTTCGTCCTGTGTTCAAACACTTCCTAGATATCTAAATTGTTGTAATTACTTGATTCTGGTGTGTGCAAAAGTTATAACCCATAGGATTTCCTCCTTCCGCGCCAACTACGCCATAATTCTTACCACGGCTAGCAACGTAAGAAACACCAACTGATGAGCGAGAGAGCAACACCCTCCCTGCGCAAAAAAATACCGTTCCCTAAAGAAAAAAGAATATCATTTAAGTAAATTTTATTCTAATTGTATGTAAATAATTACATTCTGTCTTACAATTTATGTTTAGTCCTTCTCGCTTTCCTTCATTCCATTCTGTAGGAGTTGCTGTAGTTTCCTATTCGTCTCTGCTAGCACCAGTGTGACATTTGCATATCTAATGTTGTTAAGATTGTGATCGCCAATAATGAATCCTGGTAGGACTTCTAATTCTCTGAAGGTAGACTGTGTTTCTAGTCTTAAATCGCAATTAAGAATAGGAAATCTCTTTCGAACAGTGTAGAAAGCAAAAAGAAATCCCGCCTATGATTTCCAAGAATGTATGGCAATTCCTAGATAATAAATAAAAGGAATATGTGGAGAGCTATGATCACCTACGTCCTGAAGTCACATGGAATTTCAAAAATAAAAACGTAAGTTATTAATTAATGAAAATGACGTTTTGAGTTGAAATGTCTTGAACTTTTGAATAACATGCTGGTTATTGGATGTGGTGATAGAATGATGGTTATAGGTTCCGGATACAACGGAATCGGTAAGCCAAGTTCTAATTTCACTTTGCGTTTCTTTTATTCTTTTCATGTCATGTCCTTTCAGGACGTAGGCGATCATAGCTCTCCACCACCTTCTATCCCTTGCAGCTCTCAACAAGTTCCTTCCTTCAGCTTCCCCCCCCCCAGACTACGTTCTGTCATTCACTTGCTTAAGCCTGCCAGGTATGTCACACATTGTTTTCCCTTGTCTCTCTTTCCCTCTATTTGACTTGTGAGTATCAGATTCTTCAGGCCCTCTTTCCTTATTATATGTCCCAAGAACTTCAGCTGCATCTTCCTGATGTTAAGTATAAGCATCCCGCTTGTTTGCAACCTCTCTAAGATTTCATCGTTGCTCAGACGGTCGGTCCATGATATCCTTAGCATCCTTCTGTAGAGCCACATCTCTGTCGCCTCGGGTCTCTTCTTCATCTTTGAGAAAATCGTCCAACATTCGTTGCCGTAAAGAAGGACAGATGTCACGTAACAGTTGACTTTTCTTTTCTGTGTTTCCAAAGATGTCCTCCTGTCTCGCAGTACTCTGCCCAGCTTTTGGAATGTGTCCTTGGCCATCCCAATACGCCTACGGATCTCAGTGTCGCATTTACCGTCCTCTGTCAAGACGCTTCCCAGGTATGTAAACTTCCGCGTCTGCTTGAGTCTAGTGTTCCCGACTTTCAGATCGCAATTCGGTCTCATCCTCTTACTGAGGACCATGCATTCTGTCATCTTGTAGTTCAGGCTTAGTTCCTTTTTCTCACTCTCCGTTGCTACCTTCTGTAGGAGATTACTTTACACAAATGGTTTTGGGAAATATGCGATTTCATACCCTATCTCTTTCCGTAGCTATCCGTAAAATTGGAAGGTAGATAGTTCTCTTTAGTTCTGGAGAAGCGAACGAGTCCAGGAGATGAGTAAAAATGTGAATTGAGCTTGGTTGTGAAAACACAGCAACTATTTGCGTATGGTTGTTGAAGTCCGACAACTGCGGGTGCTTGGCTATTTTGAATCTGGCCCGGGTACCCGCGCTCGGGCTCCATGGAGAGATCGATAGGTCTGAAGCGGCTGCTTATTTTAACCATGTATTCATTACCAGGTGTTATGTCAGCGTCCATTCCTTATTGCGTTGTCTAAAACGTTTGTAATATTCGGTGATGATTACGAAATCTACATTGTTAAGTTATTGGACAACGTTTGAAGCAGACGCACCTGGTTGATATTGAAAAGCAACGTAACATATTTGATCAAAAAAGTTGGATCTGTTCCGTAATCACCTGTGGAACAAAAAAAAAAAATGAAGCTATATAAAACGGTCTTTTTGTGAAAGAAGCAGTTCGTTTTAAATTTAAAAGCTCGGATGTTCTCAGAGTTAAATTATAAAACTGCGGATAATTTTTCTTTCAACCCTATTTTTGTTCGTTTCGCTCTTTTTTTTTTTTTTTTTTTACTTCTGTTCATCAATCTCATTTCTATTATTTGCGTTTATGTATTGTTTATTTTCGAAAAATCAATTATAATTTGCAGTTAAAATATAACAAGAAAGAGAAACTAAACAGTGACCGAATTTTCTAGAAGATTAATTCCATTTTAACTACAGGAAATGAATTGGAATATAATTTTTTTCTTTACTTTTCGATTAAGATTGCTTTCGTCTTTCTCTTTCCTCCTCTCTTTCTATCTCTATTTCTTTTTTTTTTTTTCTTTTTACAAGGGAAAAGTTATTTCCTGGAAAATTTATTCGTTAATAAAGGAATGGCGCTCCTTAAAAAATATTCAGGTGTGAATTTTTCCGTTTTTTTTTTGTTTTTTTTTTGTAAAATCGTACATAATAATATCGGCGATTATTATTGAAAAGTTGGTGACTGTCATGGCGATGGTTTGGTTGCATTTTATGAATATCGTCACAGTACGGCGGAATACACAGTACAGTTAAAAGCGGATCCATTAAAGAAAGTAAAACAGTCATACACGTTCTTACTAAATCAGAATAATAGAATAAATGATCGTAGCGAGATCAAAATAGAACTACAAAGTCACCGTGAAAAGACTGTCGAGTGGGCGGGTGAGGTTTGATCAAATAGCGTTGCGGGAAATACGCTTATCTGATTGATTAAGGTATTGGAAATAGGAAAGAGCGCAAAGAAGTTGTAAGAAAAAAAAAAAAAGATACTATCGAATTGAAAGTTCACGGAAAGTAAGGAATACTGAAATGGTAAAGGAAGGAAGGAAGAAAAAACAGATAAGGAAAGAAAAAGAAAAAAAACAAAACAACAAGCAATAGGACAAAAGAATGATTTATTTTAACAATTTCTACAACTGTTATGTGGCACAAGGCCGAATGGGAAGTGGAGAAAGGCTGGTTTTCACTGACTTCCCTACAACTAGCTAATCCGATTCGTGGCGCATTCGCTTTAACAATTGACTCAGTCACAACAAGAACCTATCCTTCTCTATTCAATTTACCAGAATATCGTTGGGCACCTCGAGGTGGTGTAATGGTTAGCAAGCTTGTCTGGCTAGAACAATTACGACTGAGTAGTGAGTTTGATCCTCACTGGGTGCCCCATACTTTCGGCCTTGTGCCATATCTAAGCTACGCTTGGAAAATCACTATACCAGAATATCGTATATTCCCAGGGATCTTAGTAAACACCTGTGATTTTACAATATGTACAAATGTCTTTTTTTTATCCCAATTTCATTACAAAAATAGATAGAAATCAAAAAATGAGTTTGGTCGGGATGAACCCAATAATGAACAGGAAAGAAACCAAAGCATTTAAACAAAAATTAAACCGTATTAGTTACTAATCCGTCCAACCCACGAAAAAAAAAAAAAAGAAAAAAAAAAGAGCGGCCGCTGTAGTTTGCTTATAAAGCAGAATCAAGAAGCTTTCTCACTAGGTGCAAGGGATAGATAAACAAAATAAATTTAGGGGAGGGAAAATATAGAAAGCTGATACAGTGATACAGATGAAAGAGGAATTGGGAATTTTGACAAGAAACTTTACGCAAGAGAAAGTCAGGAAAGACACTCATGCATGTTAGTAGGCAAACAAGGTGACTAACTTAATGTCATGGATCCTTACCTATAACTACAGAATGAACTCTCCGTAACACTATGCATACTACGCCACTCAAGAGAGAGGGTCGAATCAAAACGAGCCTGTCGGCTTGACGGTCGAACTCTCTGCCTCTGAGCAGAGAGGAACCCGGACGAGGCTCTGCCGAAGGACAGAGTCTCATTCGGGAAGGTTGACCAACCCGATCCTGTTTTTTACGGGTTCTACGGGCATATTTTTGGCCGAGCCTACGGGCTCTGGAAACCCACGTTGAACTCGGCCTTATGCCACATGCAACCCTCGTGTGGGGGTGGCTAGATACCGAATCAAGCCGAGCCTCTCGGCTTGACGGTCGAACTTTCTGTCTCTGAGCAGAAAGGAACCTGGACGAAGCTCCGCCGAAGGGCAGAGTCTCGTTCGGGGAGGTTGACCAACCCGATCCCGTTTATACGGGTTCTACGGGCATTTTTTAGCCGAGTCTACGGGCTCGGGAAACCCACGTTAAACTCGGCCTTGTGCCACCTCTTTCCCTCGTGAGGGGGGTGCAAGTAAATATCGAATCAAGTCGAGCCGATAGTAGTTCACTCCAAACCAGACTGACTGTCATACTAACACCTTCCACATCTTGTATTATTATTTCGTGTAATATACCTTCGTTATTTCTACTCTTGTGTTCATGTTGTTCTTCCTTGGTTCTAACCTGAACCATAACATTTAACCAGGGAAGGGGTCTGTCAGGTATCCGAACTGTTGTGACTTGAGGGGATTAAAAAAGGAAATCAAGATTGTCCCGATACCTGCGAACGGGGCTCGCAGCTTGCCCCACTTTTCACTGAAATCTGCTGAAAGAAAACGCTATATATCAGTTCTAATCTTCATCTTGAATTGATGCCCAAAGAATCCAATCAGATCCTAATGAGAATAGTGTTCGTCCCGTAAGATTCCTTCCATCCGCGTCACCCACACCACAATTTTTGCCACTGCTGGCAGCGTATAAAACACCAACCATTTCATCCTAGACCACTCGTCGACGAGCAAGAGAGCCACAAAAAAAAACACCCAACAAAACGAGTCAAGTAAACTTATTGTAGTAATATGTAAATAATTGCCTAATTATCATAGTTTGGGCATAGAGACTATAGAAGTAAGGGGGGGGGGGCAGAAAACGATCCGCAGGTCGAGTGATTCCATTTATCATCTCTCAGTTATATCTTTGTCTTGAGGCAAGGTGCAACCGAATATTTGAGAGGTGCCAGCTGCCGAGTAATGGCTGTCCGCAGAAGTACCACTCTCATTACTCTAAAGAGTGGAGAGTTGGTAGTCATACCGATGCTAGTGAAACTGACGATTACGAGTGCTTGGATATTTTCAACCTGACCCGTGTACACGCGTTCCTGATCCCAACATTAAACTGACCTTGTGTCGCATCCTGTCTGCGTGGGGAGGCAAGTTGATATCGAATACGATACGCGAGTATCTTATTCTCTAACCGGCAGGAGAGCGAACACCTTTGCCAATAATATTTGATCAAGCTCCATCTCCCGAGGGGTCTTCGAGAATTTTTCTACGGTACTGCCGATAAGCCCACATTAAACGGGGCCTTTTGACATATTACGTTTCATCGTGGGCGTGCGTCTAAATATCGACTACAAAGCGCGAGTCTTGTGAGTCGCACTTGCGAGATTCCGTTTATCGGATCTCGTTTGTCATCTCTCAGTTGGGTCTTTATCTTCAGGCAAAGCACCAACAAAAAAAAAAAAAAAAATAGAGATATGCCCGGTCCCAGGGAATAGCTGTCAATACCTACCTCATTGCATGAAAGAGTGGGTGTCGGTAGTAATACCGGTGCCAGCGCAATCGGCAGTTGTGGAGGCTGGGATATTTTTGAACCTGGCCCGGCTACCCACATTCGGTCTCTCTACATTAAACTGACCTTTCATAGTACCCTGCCTGCATGAGGCGGCAAAGCGGATATCCTACCGCCGGACTGAGAAAATACCAAGGAAATTACATTTCATAACACGTGCATTTAGTCGGACTGGTCAGGGTATCAGTTTAAACGATGGCAAGTAGGCCACCTGATGGGGTAGACCCCTAATGGAGTAGTCCCTCTATCATACTTATTATAAAACCCAGGTTATGTGTGTGTGTTTCTGTTCGTTTATATATTGCATCGGATTTCCTACATTTTTCAAATGATTTCAACAAAACTTCACAGGACTACGTAAAATTACATTGCGGTGGTTCTGACACAATTGTTTTTGCACGAAATCAATTTGAAAACACAATTAAGAGGCATCGCTGTCGCGAGAATGAAAGGGGGACAACTCATATCGAGTTATACTTATTATAAAAGCCAGGTTGTTTGTGTGTGTTTGTGTGTGTGTGTGTGTGTGTGTGTGTGTGTGTGTGTGTATTCGTTTATATATAGGATCGGATTTCCTACATTTTTCAACCGATTTCAACAAAACTTCACTTTTTTTTGGCAGGTAGTGTTTCTTATTGTCTTGCACACTTTTTTCTTTATTTTTACATTCAGAATGCTTTAAAAATTCCATTTACAAGACAATTGTTTATAAAATTCTATTCAATCGGGAGACTCATAACGATTGAAAACAATGTTTTTGTTTGAGTTTGGGTTTGACCAATTCGTAAAAAAACACCCCCACCAAAAAAAAGAAAAAATAAAGACATGCGTGTCCGTCAACCTTTAAAAATAATCTTTGTCAATTTTATTTTTCAGTCTTTATGATGGTCGATACTTGATCTATCTATTACTGTTACATCCCCGGGCAACGCCGGGCTCTACTGCTAGTATCAAATAAAAATACAATAAAGAGACCAACACAAGCAACAGTCTTAGGAATGAAGATTGATTAAGAATTTTATAAAGTCATCCGCACACTGTCAGAAATACAAGACCAATGTAAAAGAACATTTTTAAAGCTAAAGATGATAAAGATTAATTTAATAAATTCGCTATCTGAGAATTTGGAATGATGGATGCTGCTATCCATTGAAAAGGAGTTTTTCAATGCGTCCACATTGCTCCCGAATGTGACACAAGATTAATTTAAAGTGGATTTAATGACAATAAAGTGGAAAATTTTGTTCAAGACCTCGCGACACTCTCCTATTTGGAGACACCTCAGGCGCCGGATAATGACATCCATCTCCAAAGGAGAGGCATTGCCTCGGGGATAGCCCCCTAATTTTGAAACTACTCAGCTGAAACTAGATAAGTATCATATTTACCCGTCTCCCCACTGAGACGTGATGTGGAATAAGGTCGGGTTTATTGTGGGGGAAACCCGAGCGCGTACACTCGGGCCAGGGCCCAAAATGACCCAACTCTCACAGCCGACGATTGCGCTGACATCGGTATGACTACCGATCCTCACTCTCTAGTGCAATAAGGGGATTCGATACAGGAGAGGGAAGCTGTTTCACTGAACAGGGTACCTCAGTATTTTTTCCAGCTACGTCACAACTTAGCCGTATCCTGCCTGAAGAGAGAGACGCAACTGAGAGATGGTAAACCCTAGCCGGCATGTGCCAGGTAAGTATTGTCAAATGAACTTGATGCAAAAGCAATTATTGGCCGATTCGCAAAATCATCTAGTGAATACAAACGATTGCTCTTTATAGTGAACTGCATCCAGTGATCTATCGTGCTTTTGAAGTATCTGTTAATGTTTAAATTATGCAGTAAATAATTTAAAGATTATTAACCGATAATTTAAAAACAAACAAAAAAAAATTAAATAAAATTCTGTATTTACATTTGGTAACTACTGCCAACGCATATACACTATAATTTCAAATACACATTTTTCCCACAAAAATGTTAATTGTACCCTTTTTTTCTATATGTATTTTTGACAAATGCATTTATTCGTTATGACAATTAAATCATAACATTGTATTTGTCGGCAGTGGCCCTTTGTATCCTGGAAACCAAGCCCACCACTGTATATAGTTATTTACTAACATGAATTTTGTCTGGTACAAGAGCAGTGTCGCAGGTCATTCAGCAAAAATATTATGCATAAAAAGTACGTCTGACTAGTAACTACCGTAATTCCCTATGTATAATACGCCTTCATTCACAATACACACCCATAAAATTGTGCTGAAATTGTGGGAAAATGCTTCTACTTACGCATAATACGCCCCCTTTTGTTTGGTAATCAAACCCTATAAATTGTACCTCCCCAATTTTATTACGGTTAGCGTTTCCTACTCTTATTTTAAAAAAAATGGTTTTAAACATAGAATAATATTATTCTAATTTAGTTTTATGATAATTCTTATTTTATTTTACATTTGTAAGTATTGTTAGGTACATGTGATTGCATTTGATACCCTTATGGGGTTGCAATCGCCGAATGTTAGTGTCAAATTATCGTATGTTTGTGGTGAGTAGTCATTTCGCAACTGAAATCGAACTATGAAACGGCAATTTTTGAAAGATTTTTTTGTAGCTGTGCATAATACGCACCTTTAATTTTACTTATTATTTTTTTTAGAAAAAAATGCGTATTATACATGGGGAATTACGGTAACCATCGTACCTTTTAGTGCTTTAATCTAGCTATATAATACGTTATGTACATTGGTAAATTGTTGTTTTTTTTTGTCTGTAAAGTTTATGTTTTTGTAACAGAGTTATCTCTTTTGCACAGGCGACTCCACGCGGAAGTGCCTTTGTTATAGCAACTGTGGATAGGTTCAAGATGTTTATGAAGGCACGAGATGGAAAAGCCGACGACGCCCTACAAGAATTATAATTAGAAAAATTGTATTTCAAGACTAATGTGTAAATATTCTAATAAAAGAGATGAGGCAACAAAGTATTCAGTCATATTTGACGGCATGGCTAAAGGAGTTATTGGCTAAACTTACGTTATTTTTGCCTCAAGGCCACAGTAATAGGCACCCACTGAAGATTGAACACGCAACCCCAAGGAACGAGGTAGAAGCTTTTTAAAAATCTTGATTTGTAGAAACGTCTATTCAAAGGAAATTGTGGAGAGCCATAATCATCAACGTCCTGAAAGGACGCAGTACAAGGAAGATGAACAATCTCCCCCAACATGAGGCTATGCTGTAATTTGAGAAATTAAATGTCACGTGTACATTTTTAAAAATAAAAGCCGTTATTAAAATTTAATTTAAAAAAATAAATACTGGTTCAGTGCAGGTTTTTAAATTGTGGAAAAAAAAAGAACATTGCCACTTTTCCCGGGAGAGTTTCAAAATAATATTAGCTCAAGTCCCAGTAAGACATCTCTCCAGGCAGTACCTCTTCTTCGAGAGGGGGCTAGGTTTATTGTCCAGTGTCTGATGCATCCCCAAAAGGGGTAGTGACGAGTGGGCTTGAGCAATTTTTCCACGGTGTTGCAGTTAAACACATTTTAAGCTGGCCTTGTATCACATTCAATAGCGTCGTGGGCTCACTGAAAAATACACATACATACACTGTGTAAGAGCAACAAAGGACAGCAAATTGAGATCCATGATCGCCACCATGGGACACGACACATAGAAGAGGAATATTACTAAGCCTAGCTTAGTCTTGTGTAGGGCGATCGTAGTGAGGAGTGCCCTATGCAGATCGACTTCCCTGTATAAGAAGATAATATTATTAGAAGAGCTTGCAAAACGAGATTTTGTTAAGGATAGTTCTAGAGCAGGCGCCCAGGAAAGGAGAGGACTGAAAGGATCTATAAAGGAGAAATGTAAAGAAATGAAAAACAGATGCAGCGGAACGAAAGTCGTGAAATATGAAAGATACGAAGAAAGGAAGGAAATTTATTGTTAAAAATAGGCAGAAAACATGAATGAAAAGAAGCGTTGGCAACTAGAGAGAGGAAAGCAAAAGCAAATATGCGGAAGAAAATGCACACAACGCGAGTCATCGTCTAAAGATTTGTAGCGAGAGAAAACGGATGAAAAAAAAAATGGAAATAATGGATCGGTAGAATGAATAGGAAGATGGGGCAGATGAAGGCTGAAGATCTCATTCTGTGGGATAAAATATTGAATTGTGCAAAGGAAAAATAGAGAGAGAGAAAGAAAGTGAGAGAGAGAGAAATAATAGCAAAGAAAAATAAGGAACACCGTTATTCGTTATTCTGCTCAACTATTGATTACATTGCAAGTAAGATGGCTGATGTGGGCAAGAGTTGCAGATGACTAACTGAATTCTTCGAGGAAAATCTTTTGCTCTTCCATTCAGTATTTTCATTTCAATTCTTCGCTAAAGTTTATAGGAATATAAAGTAATAAAAGGTTACTCGCCAATCGAAACGTTCAGCAGGAAGATTTACAATGTTTAAATAACAGACATTGCTATTCTATATATAACAATATAACTCATTACAAGGACCCATGGGCCGGTGCAAGGGGCCCCTGCCCACTAATCTATGGATAGGGGGACCGCACGCTACTATATTTCAATTTGTATAAGGTATTATTCATATAAAATACAAATTTTACTGTAACCTAATTAAGTACAATAATGGATCATATGCAATATAGGTGAACAATTCAACTAGAATATTTGAAAATAAATACAATGTATCTAAATACAAATTAGAGACATGCCATAATAGATCATTCCTTCTTAAAACAATCAACAATGTTTTGCGGCAATTTATAACATCAGCTTAATATTTTTCTTGCTAAAAAGTTAAATAATTTGATACAGACCCCATAATGATGTCAAAATCTGTGAAAATTTTTTATCCTTTAATAGTCAGTTGTGCTTAGTTTAATTTGCAACGTATATAAATATAAGGAGAAAAAGGTAAATTTTGATAAGATAGCGATGGTTACAAGGCACTACCCTTGACGCCCCAAAAGGCTCCTCACCTGGTCAGGGGTTGAGGAGTAGTACGCACAGGCCCTGTCTGGTTATCTATTTGAAAAAAGATTTATCTTATTTGTAGAAGATGGACCGTATATTTTATTTGAGTTCACAAAGAGAACAATTTTATAACGATCTTACGGTAAAACAAAGGAGTTAACCTGAAATTGACTGATCCCAGTGATAGAAATAATTTCAATACTGGATGAAAAGCCATTCCACAACTTCACCATTATGGAAAGATAGAAATAGCCGAGTCAAAATCTTAAGCGAATGACTTCAGCTGAATTCGGAAAAATCGTCCTGTCAATGCAGCAAAAAGAAACGCTTTTTTCAATCAATCATGATAAAATGATAACATGTGCAGACTAATGGCTGACATGAGATTTGAATCTTTCATTATAAATAAATTATAAATTAAATTTTAATTCATTCCAACATGTCATCAATACGTTGTGTCCCCCTTGTACTTAACCGAAACATGGACCCTACGATCTCAGTTGCGATGTCTGAAAAACTGTTACTCTCGTCTCTCTAGCAATTGTTTATATAACTGCGTGTATTACGACTCTTTCCCACGCTTGCAAAACCAGAATATATATATATATATAAAGCGTGAAACCCAGGGTCACAAACTCACATCTATCCAACCAAATATGTTAGCTCTATCTCTGATATTGAGCGCTTTCTAATAAGTACCGTGCATATAATATATAAATAATTATACATATATATATTTATTTATATTTATATACACTTTTCACACAAACACACACACACACACACACACACACACATATATATATATATATATATATATATATATATATTACTGAATATACGTAATATCCCACGTTGATAGCACGACTAAGAATTTCATGCAAAAATGCATCTTCAGGTGAAAAATACTCACTGGCCATTAAAGCCTTACGAGATTCGTGTTCTCCTGGTGTTGATATAAAATTTCATGTTAAGACTTGTTTATTTTATTATTGTTGCCTATAATATTATAATTAATTATTTATAATTTATATCATTAAAATTCTCGAAAGACCAAAAATTAAAATAATTATTTTAATTAATTTGAAAAAAAAAAAACTGAATTTACTTAAACACTCTATGTATCAAGGGGGATAACTCTTCTTAGCATAAAAATACCGTAGTTGTAATATATTATTAAAATGTCTTATGGAATAAACTTATCTTTCATGATGTTAACATAGTTATAAGTTAAGACTATATATCTAATACATTTGGAACCTAACTTTATACTTACTGTTGTGTCGGAAACCTACCACCCCTCTTGAAGATGAACTTGTCTGCGTCTGTGAACAAAGACTTTAAATAGTGGCATGTCAGTTGACATGAGGGAAGACAGATAGACAGAGAAGTTCTTAGCTGAGCTAGTTGTTGACTACTCAGGCGATTTCTGTACCTTTTTACCAACCTATTAAAACCCTTTTTATTGTTACGTGTTATTTGGCGTTTGTCTCTACTAACCCCAAATCAACATCATAACACTTACAAAGATGAAATTACATATACACACTTCATAAAGTAATCGAGTAAGATCTATAATATGGAAGATTATGGCTTAATTGTTTTTTTTTTTTTGTTTTTTTTTACGAATTGGTCAAACCCAAACTCAAACAAAAACATTGTTTTCAATCGTTATGAGTCTACCGATTGAATAGAATTTTATGATAAACAATTGTCTTGTAAATGAAATTTTTAAAGCATTCTGAATGTAAAAATAAAGAAAAAAGTGTGCAAGACAATAAGAAACACTATCTGCCAAAAAAAGTGAAGTTTTGTTGAAATCGGTTGAAAAATGTAGGAAATCCGATCCTATATATAAACGAACACACACACACACACAGACACACACACACACAAACAACCTGGGTTTTATAATAAGTATAACTCGATATGAGTTGTCCCCCTTTCATTCTGGCGACAGAATCGTGTTTTTATGGTGTTTTCAAATTAATTTCGTGCAAAAACAATTGTGTTTTTCCAATTTTTGGCGCTGTCGAAACCACCATTAATTTTACGTAGTCCTGTGAAGTTTTGTTGAAATCGGTTGAAAAATCTGGGAAATCCGATCCAATATATAAACACACACACACACACACACACACACACACACACACACACACACACACACACACACACACAATCTGCGTTTTATAATAAGTAAGATGATATATATGTATCTATATATATATACACAGTAGGGGAAAATAAATATTCGTACACATGAAAAATTGTATTTTTATAAATGTAAAAGCCTTAACTAAAACAAATTTTGATACATTTTATGTGTAAAGATACATTTTATTGAAAAATAGTAATTTTTTAATAGTATGTGTCTTTATACATAAAATGTACTGAGATTTGTTTTATTTAAGGCTTTTACATTTATAAAAATACAATTTTTCAAGTGTACGAATATTTATTCCCCCCCTCACTGTATATATAAACAGAAGAGAAAGATATATTTAATTTCACTGTAATTCCCATTCTTAATATTAATGCTGCATCTTATGTAACCAAATTTTAACTTTTAGCTATTGTTCGTAACCCTTGATAACCTGGATTTTATAAGTAAGCAATAAATAACTTAGCATTAAGCAGTAAGAATCTGAAGGTAACAGATGAGCATTTAACCATGTCGCCATGGAAAATTCCGTTTGCTAAATGATAGTTTCACTTTGTAATAGCTTGGCTGCTTTTTCAATTTCGCTCTTCTGAAATATTCTTGCGCAGTCGAGTGTTTGGCACACAAACGCGCACCTCCTCTCTCTGGAAATTAGCGTTCAAGGTTATCCGTTAAATATGGCCGCACGCATGCGCAGTTGAATAAGCAATAACCCTCGTCCATTCGGGTGTGTTTATTCAGTTGTTCAGAATTAATCTGGAGTCAGTATAAAATTGTCCTTAGCATCTTACATGCGCGCTTTTTAAAAGTATATTAAATATCAGGTGAACAGTAAGATTTATGCAGGCATAAATCATACAAGAGGGTGCTGAAAAATGTCTCGATTCGGCCAAGAGGGATGACCACATAATCACCGCACAGTTCAAGAAACTTGGCATATCGTTTCTCAAGTTTTATTAATTCCCAGCCTCGCAAAACAATACTGATGTTTGGCCATTGAAATTGTTATTGTGGGAGTGGGTCGGATAGATAGCATTTTATCCTCACCCACGTATATACGCAAATTTCAAACTTTTCACGCGACCAATATGTTAGCCATAAGGATATGATAGCGTAGAGGGTACGAATATCAAGGAAAAAAGAATGAGGTGGACTTGATGAACTGATTGGTTTTTACGGCTTATCAACCCTTTGCGGGTTATTTAAAGCCAGAAAATATGTTTAGATTTTCAGATTTTTCTTAAAGATAATAATGAAAATTAAAAATTATGTATATATATATATATATATATATGGATGGCAACTGGTCTAGGAGAAGGACAACTCTGAATTCAAAACCTGCGGAGGGTCGTTTGGGAACCTTGTGGCATGCATTCGGTGCACCAGGTTTCTGTATTCGTCCCTCCAAAAAGTGTGGCTGGTCCTGCACGAGGCCTTCACCACTATAATCAAATCTCATGTGCCGGTGTCGGGATGTCGGTTTCCTGGGGACTTATCGGCCTGACCCTCATACGTCGAACGCGATGGGAGAGTCAGTCGATTATATATATATATATATATATATATATATATATATATATATATATATATATATATATTATTTTTGTGTGTGTGTGTGTTCTGATGTAGATGGAGAGATGTGAAGAAAGTGATAGAAATATATATATATATATATAGAGAGAGAGACAGACAGAATTGAACAAGTTGAAAAAAGCTAGTTAAGAATAAATTCAGGCGAATAAAGAGAATGTCAGGACTTTGTAATAATTCGCATGCTGATTTTTTAGGCTTAGTATCATATTTTTTTGTGAGAAATTTAGATCAGTTAGGAGCAAATTAAAAAAAAAAAAGGAAAAAACTGAACCAGACTAGATTACCATCTATGTAAAGTTTACCTGATTTTATTATGCAAGGCAACAAAATTTATATATACCAACCAATGTTTGTAAAATTTTCACAATCATCACGCCACGAGTCCTATAACGTATTACAGGCGTAAATGGAGCCTGGGGTATCATAAGTTCTGCAATCATTGCAACTGTGGTCTGTCTAGACTATATCTGACGAAACCCGTCCTTTTCCAGTTTGAATCCAGTTTTGAATGAATTCTTCCTCATTCTAAACTGCCACCTCAAGGCAAGAGAGATATTTAAGCCATAGTTGCAGGATGAAGAGAGTGCTTTTCGTAGCTTATCGCAAGAGTATTTTTGTGAAAGTGAACATAAATCCCCAGGATACACTTAAACATATATAATAACTATCATATACATCCTATGTGAATTTCAGATTATAATAATAGTTTTTCTTAGTAATATTTTCAACTAGATGTTTTGGCAATACGCTAACGCGTGTTGAAATCATCATAGTATTTAGTATTATTGAATTTATTCCTTTATTATTTATTTTTTGTCGAGATTTACAAGCTTTCCGATTCGATCAATTTCGCAAATCAATCGATAAAATTTGACTAAGCTGATTCGTTTGGAAAAATACTTTGGCAAAAAACCCCACTTCGTGTTTTAATAATTTCTTTAATTTAATTTAATTTTATAGGACTTCCTGGTAAGCAGTATTTTTTAAGAAAATTTTTTTTTTTTTCCTTTTTCTATTTTAATAACGAAGAATAAATTCTTAGGATTTCTTACAGTTGAGCATGCAACATACAACTGGCCATGCATAAATATTTCTTGCTGGAGGCAAATTCCATTTTTTTGAAGCGTTTGGCCTTGTGATTTGGTTATAATTCCCGCAAACGCAGGTCTAACTAAAAACTGGATTCTTGTTAAAAAAAAAAAATGATGTTTGCAAAGTTACGAAAACATCTAAAAGAATAGTCAAAATCGTGTTGTTTTCGCTCGAAAAGAACTGTTAGTTTAGGCAGCTTACATAAAGTTATATTAAAAAATATATATCCTGTACTTTATATCTGCTTACGTATTTGCATTTCTCCCCCAAATTTTATTTCGATCGATCAATGTATGACTATTTTAGAGAGGGTGACGGGCGGATTAATATAAGTTACATAGTTTTATAGATAGATAATTCATTTTGGAGATTTTATTATGCAAGACGGTGGAGTTGTTTATTATATTCTAAATAAATTTAATATTATAGTTACTAATAATTGTTTTTCAGTACCCAGAGATTGCTGTGGGTCGTAAAAAAAATAATAATCGGAAAAGAGAGACAAGATATTGTCACGTTTTTAAGTGATGCGAACACAACGTTGGAAAATGCGAAAAAGTTGAAGAGAGATCAAAGAACAGCCAAATTGAAAATATTGGCAATACGAAAACATGAAAGGCGAACTGGCCTTGAGAAAATCAAGAAAAAAATTGAAGAAAAATCAAAATAAGCAAGAAAAGTGTATAGGCTAATAAAAAAAATATTTCAAGGAATAGCTGGAGATGAGAAATATTAAGAACACTGGCTAAAGAGATGAACGGATGCAAAATTCTTCTTCTTCTTTCGACCTTGACCCCGGAAGGAGTCGCTGGAGCGCCGACGTGCTGAGCAGTCCAACATTCTTCTCCATCTGTCGCAGTTGTGTGCCATAACTTGGGTCTCAGTGAATGGTTGTTTGGTGTGCTCATCATGTGGCGTATCTTGAGTGTTTTAACCTGGCAGAGCTCATCCCTCACCAGGTTGTAAGCAAACTATGAGTAAGTAAACATCACAAGGATAAATATCATTTATTTTTTACTAATGTTTATCCCATACAAAACCCAAGATCTACTCAAAATAAAGGCCTACTGTGTACTGCATGAGTGTAAGAAAAAAAGCAAGAAGTGGGGTTATATAGGATTTGTTTGTTTAGCGGCATATCAACACTTTATGGGTTATTTAATGCCAAAATTTAATTTTCTAGGGAGAATTTGTAATTTCATTTACAAAAATGTATTGCTGGTAATTTAAAAAAAAAATAAATTGCTGGTAATTTTTTTTTCCTTACAAAAAATGTATTGCAAGTAATTTTTTTTAAATGTATTGCTGGTAATAATATTTTTTCAAAGATATATTGCCTGTAATATTTATATTTTCAAAAATGTATTGGTGTTAATTTAAAAAAATTACAAAAAATATACTGCAAATATATTTTTATATGTATTCCTGGTAATAATAATTTTTTTCAAAGATATATTGCCTGTAATATTTATTTTTTTCAAAAATGTATTGCTGTTAATTTAAAAATATACTGCAAAAATTTTTATATATTCCTGGTAATAATAATTTTTTCAAAGATATATTCCTGTAATATTTATTTTTTCAAAATGTATTGCTGTTTTTAAAAAAATTACAAAAATATACTGCAAATATATTTTTATATGTATTCCTGGTAATAATAATTTTTTTCAAAGATATATTGCCTGTAATATTTCTTTTTTTAAAAAATGTATTGCTGGTAATTAAAAAAAAATACAATAAATGTATTGCTGTTGACTTTTTTCACTATGAATATGTATTGCTGGTATTTTTACTAGAAAAAGTGTATTTTTATACTTTCATTGTTTTGAACACAGTTTGAGGATTAACTATTTACCCATAGTTAGGACCCTAACAGGTTCAGCCATCGTGGGTTAGGGTAGACCTGGGAGCAACAGCCATTAAGCGATGATTCTGCGCTCTTCAAAATCCTTCCGACCAGAGGCCTTGCTTCCGGGTGTAGTTTATCTTCATAACCCAGGACGTGATTATATAGTCAAGATAACGGTTAACCCTAGACTTGAAGGACTCAAAATTGTAATGATCGGGAAAATATCCTACCAGGAGTCAGTTCCACAAATCAGCAGTTCTTTGGAAGAAGCTATCCGAGTGGAATTGGCATCTTATTAATGAAAGACAAAAGGTTATAGGGATGATTCATCCGTGTGTACGTGGCATGAAGAGTCCCAGTTGCCAAACTCAGGGCTGGCGGATGCCGGGAATGTAGCTCGTGAGAACATGGAAATAGCAATAGAGTAGCGAGATGCTTGAGACGTTTCGCCTGTGGGAGAAGGGTTGTTAGGGAGAAAATAGTTAATCACCCACAAGACCGGGTAGACGCCTTTTTAACATTATCTATGTAGGCGAGGGAAAACTGTACAGCTCCCGCGCAGATAAAGCAGCAATACTCCAATTTTGGTTTGATCTAGATTTTGTAAAGTTAGAATCGAGCAGGTAATTCAGATACTTACCGGAGTGGTACAATAAACTGACCCTTTTCCGAACATCTTTAACAATATATTGTACATATGGGTTTCCGAGGTTCGAGGTCAACTTCTCACCTGTAGATAGGCGTAAAGAGAAATCGGATAAACCAGATTTCTCGGCTAGATTTAAATTACATCTATAAGTACCATTCCTCTATGCTTATAATATTACTGTTACATATGGTCCAGTGCTCCTGCTATATATCTCGAGATTCTTTAGAAAAGCCATAGAAGAATGAACGATTTCATTGGTCCTGATCTGGCGGTTCGGCTTCAATTTCTTCCCTACCGCCGTAAACTTCCCCCCCCTTGTGCCTTTTCTATAAGTACTTTTATGGTAACTGTTTGTAGTGGCGACCCATGGGCCACCTCAAACGATTCGTAGTCAAGGTTTTCATGTTCAAAGATTTTTCTTCTTCCCACATCCAAAGAAACAATTGGAAAAGAGCAGTCCACAAAAACAAAACAAAACAAAACAAAACAAAAAAACATCCCCCCAAAAAAACAAAACAAACAAAAAACATCTTCCTTCGAAAACTCCAAAAGACAAATAGAAGAACTCTATCCTCTGAACCCTGATATCCTACCATGTGGTGGCTGCGGACGTATCTTCAGATCCGGAATAGGATTCCTTTCACACAGAAGGAAATGTCGATGAGCGCCCCAATAGTTGACAACCAGTAACGCCAACGGATTGTTCAGATGAGCTCTTCACTATGGTACCTAGACTTTATGAATTTAAGCACAGTACGAGACTGGCGATGAGGTCTCATCAATTTACAGTTGAGTTGGCTAATTGTAACCGCAAGTTCTATACTAAAAGTTTCTTTTCTCGCACTTCTCTCTTGTGGAACTCCTTCCCGCCTCCATGCTTTCACCCAACTTTAATCTTCAAAAATTTAAATACAATGTCAATCGCTATCTATCGTCTCCCTGCTTACTCCTTCTTCTGTTATCGCTCCTTAGTAATGTTTTTGTTTTCTAATACTTCCACACCCAACAACCCCTTGTGTCTTAGAGGCTTTCCTTCCCGTCTTGGAGTGAACGCGATTTTGAAAAAAAAGTTTCTAGGTGAAGGTAGATTAATATTTCAGGCTACTATAACGGGCAGTAAAAATATAACTCACTTGAAAAATAATGGTGTTAAGATCAACTTAAACAATCATTTTAAGACAGGGTTTTTTTTTTCTGTGTAGAATACATCACCGATTTATCTTTAAGCTTAATGTATTTAAAAAAATATGGTCGCAAATGAATCAAAGAAATGAAATGACCCCGAGCCTCTCTACTTATTAATCCAATAGAAAACCTGTTGTTCATCGTTAAAAGAGATGCATATTAGAATGGGAAAACAATATCCAGGCAATCAATATCTCTGGGAAGCAATAAAAAGAACGCCTGTTATGCTTAAGTAGAAACACGAGCAAAGTAAATAAAACAGTGATTGAAAAACTGATGAATGCTATGGCAATGATAATTGTAATATTAACTGTTTCTTTATCAGAAAACATTTGGCATTCATTAACAGAAAAACCCGTACAACAATCGGTTGAAATTTATAAAATCTTTCTATTAAAACAATTTTTCAGGAAAATAGGTTTCACTATTTTACATTATTCGGGCTATTGTCTTCATCTTTGTCGCCATATTTATCACAACGTTTCGGCCTTTGTACGCTCTGGCCTTCTTCAGGTGGTTGGAATGTCGAACTGAACCCTTTATTTCGCTCACTGGGGTAGACTGTTCTTGTTCCACGTGCCAAGTTTTTTTAATGGATGTCAGTTACCAGTTATCTCCTATAAATTTCCCTCTCCAAGTTCTCCACTACCTTAATAGGGTATTGAACTCACACACTCTGGGTTCTGTCACTGGATCTAACCAACGACTTTATACTGAGCCAACAAAGCATAGAAATGAATACAATATGGGAACCAGTAAAAAGGAGTACCAGAGAAAAAAAAGCGATAATAACAACAAAAATTGCAATATGAGCTCTGGTAAAAAACGATTGCTGAGACATTGGGTTTATAATACCCAGAAATTCATACACAGATATCCTCAAGGACACATGGCACAGTGGATAAAGGCGTTGGTTAGATCCAGTGACAGGACCCAAAGTGTGTGAGTGGATAACTTGGAGAGGGGAATTAACAGAAGATAAGTGATAACTAACATCCATTAAAAAAAAAACATGGCATGTGAAACTAGAACAGTCTACCCCAGTGAGCGAAATAAAGTGTTCAGTTCGACATTCCAACTACCTGAAGAAGGTCGGAGCATACAACGGCCGAAACTTTGTGATAAATATGGCGAAAAAGATGAGGGCAATAATGTAAATAGTGTACATAATAGCTCATCTCAGAAAAATAGACAAAATAGGTCTCGCCCTCTCCATTATTGGTGGAGTCTTCCTTTATTACAGAACAGAATATTAACATTTTGATTATGACGTTATTTTCTTTTCGCTTAACATATGCTATTCACTTTGTTGCAGAGTGCTACTACATGTGTGGACGAGGTGGCCGAGTGGTTAAGGCAATGGGTTGCTAATCCATTGGGGTCTCCCCGAGTTAGTTCGGATCTCGTCCTCGTCGCCAAATTGTTGTAGAGTAGTTTCACACTGGAGGCTTGTATTTCACTAAGTCGGTCCTAAAAAGGTTCGACGTACAAAACGTTAGAAACTTGAAATAATAGTTAATGACGCAGCAATCTAGTTGTGGTGGTTGATACTTTAATGTCCGACATCGACTGACTCACCAACTTACTGAGCTCACTGGCGACTGCTACTACAACTACTACTTATTATATGTGGGAGAGTCTATTAACAATAGAATAGGTGTGTTTCAGTATAACGCACTTTTAGTTGTTGCGGTTGTTGGAAGTCCTCAAGTGTTGTGGTTTATGTTATTTGATACAGGTCTTTGTGATTCTGTAGCGCAATCCCGACAGGTTTAAAGATGGATGATCTTCTCTAAGATATTCATTTGTTGGAAGCCATTTTTATTCATTGATCTGAGGAACTGGTTGTATGCAGTTGACCATTTAGATATTTCTGAATGGGTTTGGCCACGTCCTCATAAAAAGTCAAATCTGAGGAGTCTATTTAACATGACTAGTTTTAGGTTAAGTTTTTAGTTTTCTGATATATTACACTGTTGGGCTATCAGTTTGTCCCTGTCTTTCCCATTACATCTTATTATATACGCTGTTCTTTTTTCTATATGATGATCTTCTTATGCGTAGCTTATATGCGACAGAAGGCCGAATGTATTGAGAACCCAGTGAGGATCGAACTCACTACTCAGTCGTAATTGATCTAGCGAGACAAGTTTACTAACCATTACACCAAGTCGAGATGCCTAAAAGATTTTCTAAGCGTAGATGTAGCACAAGGCTGAATGTATTGAGCACCCAGTGAGGATCGAACTCACTCTTCTATATGATGAGTTTCTTATGCGTAGCTTATATGCGAAAGAAGGCCGAATGTATTGAGCACCCAGTGAGGATCGAACTCACTACTCAGTCGTAATTGATCTAGCGAGGCAAGCTTGCTAACCATTACACCACGTCGTGATTCCAAAATGATTTTCTAAGCGCAGCTTAGATGTGGCCCAAGGCCGAATGTATGGGGCACCCAGTGAGGATCGAACTCACTACTCAGTCGTAATTGATTTAGTGAGTCCCGTTTGCCAACCATTACGATGTTTATAGGTTTAACAATGATTTTACTTTTTTTTTAAAATATGAATATACAATTTTTTTACTGTCAATATTTTAAAAACTATAATTTTTTGTATGGGGCACCCAGTGAGGATCGAATTCACTACTCAGTCGTAATTGATTTAGTGAGTCCCGTTTGCCAACCATTACGATGTTTATAGGTTTAACAATTATTTTACTTTTTTTAAAATATGAATATACAATTTTTTTACTGTCAATATTTTAAAAACTATGATTTTTTTTTAAAAAGTCGAAATCCGACAACGCTTAAATTTTATTTTTTTAATAATCATTTAATGATTTTAGTTTTAATTTGCGAAAGCCTCTTTCAGCACTTATCGAAAATTACATCAAAGGGTTTCTTTAAAAGAAATTCGACAACTGATAATCTATCAATCGAGGTCAACCTTTAAAGCGCTAAATTAAATAAATCAATAATTTTTATTGAGCATTTTGCAAACACACGTACGCATACATACATATACACACACACACACACAAATACGGACGCAAAAAAATAACGAAAGAAACAGATGAGTGATGGCGGAAAACATTTTCGAAAAGCACAATTATGCTTTCACAGAGGAGGCAAATCGTTCAGGGAGACGTTTCCATCGTCATATCAACGCAATTACAGCCACGTCATCAGACGGCCAGCGCGCCGGTGACAAATATTAATATCGCATCAGCGTAGAGCGTTAGTGATTAATATCGTTCTTTTCGACGGGTGAATATCCTAACGTTTCTTAATTAGAATAGCTCCAGCCAGACTTTGCTTTTCTTGCTTTCATTATGATGAGGAAGTGTCGTTTGATCATTGAGTGTGGTGGGAGCGGGGCGAGGGAAGGTCAGGGAGAGGACGCCTTTTTCCCACTCTAATATTTTTATTTGAACGATAATAATTACAACATATATTTTGCTCCTACTCTTTAATATTTGCAGCAGGTCATCAGTTTGTTATATACTAGTCTGTCGCTTTTTAAGTATCTATCTATCTATGTATCTTAGTTAATGTTCTTATCTATCATTCTTAGTTCATGCTCTTATCTATCTATCTATCTATCTATCTATCTATCTATCTATCTATCTATCTATCTTAGTTAATGTTCTTATCTATCTATCTTAGTTCATGTTCTTTATCTATCTATCTATCTATCTATCTATCTATCTATCTATCTATCTATCTTAGTTAATGTTCTTATCTATCTATCTATCTATCTTAGTTAATGTTCTTATCTATCTATCTATCTATCTATCTTAGTTCATGTTTTTATCTATCTATCTATCTATCTATCTATCTATCTATCTATCTATCTTAGTTAATGTTCTTATCTATCTATCTTAGTTAATGTTCTTATCTATCTATCTATCTATCTATCTATCTATCTATCTTAGTTCATGTTCTTTATCTATCTATCTATCTATCTATCTATTTTGTATTAGATCATTGAAAAAGATCCTACCCGATTAGAAAATGAAAATGAAAAAATTATATACTCACAAAAAAAACTTTTAAAGTACATAATCACCATGTTTTTAACAACTGAACCCCATCGTTCTATAGGCCTCGTGATGCCATCTTTTCGTAGAAACTTTTATTTTGCTGGAAGATTGTGAGGTAGGATTTGACTGTTGTACAGAGTCTTTTTGTAATTTAAATTGTTCTGTAAAGTCCTGAACAAATTAAAATTCAAAGGAGAAGACGATGGGTGCTGGAGGATTTCTCATTTCAACTCTAAGCTTCTGCAAATTTTGTTTTGCAAATGACACCTTTTCTTGAACCCAAATCTCTTCAAATGTCAAAGGGCAGTTTAGATATGGATTTTCAAACTCTTTCATCAAATTCTTCTGTTTAATCTCCACGATGGCATTCAGAACGTCTTTATCGACGTCCCGAAGGTCGCCCTGGGCGTGGTTGATCGTTTAATTAATAATCACCCCGAAGAAATCTGTAAAACCACATTTCGACTACACGAAGAGCTGGATCACGATTCAAATAAAACGTCCTAAGTGCATTTTTGGGCGCAGTTCCGACTTTCTAAAAATCATAGAGCATAATATTCTTTTCATTGTCCATCTTTAAAACATTCACTTGTGGACAAAATGTCAAAATTCAACAAAGTCTGATTCGCAAACTGAACGATGTATGGTTTCCATCTCGAGCACACCAGAAATCGCCCCCCCCCAAAAAAAAACAGAACAAAAACCAAAAAAACAAACGCCAGCGTTCAGTTGCGGTTATTTTATATTAACAATGAAATTCAGGTAGGAACTTTCGCAATGATCTTTCTATTTCAATCTGATTAGGTTAACCTAATTCTGGATGTACGTATTTCCAACGAGTTACTTATATATTAATCTATCTATCTCGGCTTGACGGTCGAAGGGCAGAGTCTCGTTCGGGGAGGTTGACCAAACCCGATTCTGTTTTTACAGTTTCTACGGGCATTTTGTGGCCGAGCCTACGGACTCGGAAAACCCACGTAATCTCGGCCTTGCAATTCGTCAATATTGAATCGAGTCGAGCCGATAGTATTTCACTCCAAACCAAACTGACAGTCATACTAACACCTTCCACATCTTGTATTATTATTTCGTGTAATATACTTTCGTTATTTCTACTCTTGTGTTCATGTTGTTCTTCCTTGGTTCTAACCTGGACCATATCACTATCTATCTATCTATCTATCTATCTGGCTTTTGTCCACATCATGTTGAAACACCGGTACCCGTACGATCACCGAAGTTAAACTAGTTTGAGCCTGGTCAGTACCTAGATCGGCGACCACTTGGAAATATTGGAAATAGCAATTAATGTAATATTGCGTGTGTGATGTAATGGTTAAGAGCTCGGAATTGTTAATCGGTGAGGAGAGTTCCAATTCCAGTTTGATTCGTTGGATTCACTTGTGCGCAGATACCCTTGAAAAAGTTATGAATCCACATCTTTCCCCCCATCTATGGGTTAATTAGTAAAACTGGTATCATTAATAATATCACAAAAAAGAAAAGAATTCTTACAATTTAAAAACATTTTCAGGCTTTAAATAACCCACAACATGTTGATAAACCATCAATCAATCAATATATATATATATATATATATATATATATATATATATACCTGGAAAAATACATTGAATCAATGACTTCCTCTACAGCAAGGAGAGTTGGTTCTCTTTGTCGCGCCAGAAAGTTTTTCTCACCTGAGTCCATCATTCAAATCTATAAATCAACCATTCGCCCTTGCATGGAATACTGCTGCTATATATGCTCTGGGAGCCCCCGATGTTCGTTTCAAAGTCCTCGACAAAATCCAGAGACGTATATGCAATGTTCCTGGTCCTGATCTGGCATCTCGTCTACAGTCACTTTCTCACATACGTGCCGTCGCTTCCCTCTGTCTTTTCTACAAATACATTCACGGTAACTGCTCTGACAAGCTACTTTCGCTGGTTTCCAAAATGCATGAATTTAAGCGTGCTACTAGGTTGGCATCTAAGTCCAACCCTTCATGTCTCGTACTTCATGTACTTGCTTCCCTAATAGCTATAATCTTCAATAATTCAAATGCAATGTTAATCGACATCTTCAGATGCCTTGATCTAATTCCTCGTCTTTCTCTTCATCCTTTCCTCTTTCACGCCTTTTTACTCTCGTTCCCATCTCTGTAACCCCTTGCGTGCTAGTGGCACTCCCACCTTCCTTGGGGTGAAATGCTTAAAAAATCTATCTATGTATTCTTGCAATTTCTACCTATCTATTTATATCAGTATCTATCTATCTATCTATGTTCATTTAGCTTTCTATCTATTTATATATCTATTTCTGTTCTTCTGTCTGTCTATCTATCTATCTATCTATCTATCTATCTATCACTTTCTCTTTTTCATTTATCTCTTTTTGTTCTTCTTCATCTATCTATCTATCTATCTATCTATCTATCTATCTATCTATCTATCTATCTATCTATCCCAATATTATTGGGTTAATTTTAGTTGGTGCAATTAATTTCAGGCTTTCATTTCATAAATCACCCATTTTTGCAAAGACAGAGATTTTTTTTCCTCAAGTGATGCAAACAATTCAAACCTTTGAAAGATGTCTTAAAAATACGATAAGAATATTATCCTGGTTGCCCTCGACCCATCAGATTGGATTTCATCTGAACTATTCCTATCATAAAATTTTAGATGAACTTCATTCAGTTACTATAATTCAGACTTTTACAGCTAAGACATACCGTGTCCCTACCGCAGACGAGATTCACCTTCATTTCATCCGTATTCCAAACGTAAGGACAAGGTTAAATCCAGAGAGCTCATTCTCCCCCTAATTTGTATCTTTATGTAACTGACTCCCGCGTGAATTCTTCCCTGAAAACTACATCCCTAACCTCTTCAAGTCAAGAGTTGCTTTTTATCGATCCTTCTTATCTCAATAATCTTCACTTTATCTTTCGTTCATATCATATATATCGTTTATCAGGAGACAAGCTGGAAATTTCAATTCTGCTTGTTTAGACCATTCCCTTCAGTTATACCTGTTACAATATCTGGATTTTTATGAACCTATAATAAATACAAGATTTTTATGAACCTATAATAAATACAGGATTTTTATGAACCTCTAATAAATGCAGGATTTTTATGAACCTATAATAAATACAGAATTTTTATGAACCTATAATAAATGCAGGATTTTTATGAACCTATAATAAATACACGATTTTTATAAACCTATAATAAATGCAGGATTTTTATGAACCTATAATAAATACAGAATTTTTATGAACCTATAATAAATACAGGATTTTTATAAACCTATAATAAATGCAGGATTTTTATGAACCTATAATAAATACAGGATTTTTATGAACCTATAATAAATACAGGATTTTTATAAACCTATAATAAATGCAGGATTTTTATGAACCTATAATAAATACAGGATTTTTATGAACCTATAATAAATAGAGGATTTTTATAAACCTATAATAAATGTAGGATTTTTATGAACCTATAATAAATACAGGGTTTTTATGAACCTATAATAAATACAGGATTTTTATGAACCTATAATAGATACAGGATTTTTATGAACCTATAATAAATACAGGATTTTTATAAACCTATAATAAATGCAGGATTTTTATGAACCTATAATAAATACAGGATTTTTATGAACCTATAATAAATGCAGGATTTTTATAAACCTATAATAAATGCAGGATTTATATATACCTATAATTAATACCGGATTTTTATAAACCTATAATTAATACCAAGTTATTCATCGTCCTGGGTAATACGATAAATTATATCCGATAGCAAAGCGTTTGATCAAGAGCTTTTGAGGAGCCTGGAACCACCTCTTAATTGCTGGTGTTCCTAGGTCTACTCTGACCCAGGGTGGTAGCATCTATTAGGGCCCCAGCTATGGGAAAATAGTTACCCACCCCCGAACTGGGGTCAAAAATCTATGAAAGTGTAAAAATAGGTTTTAATACCAACAATGCATTTTTGGAAAAAAATATTACCAGCAATACATTTTCGGAAAAAAAATACCAGCAATACATTTTTGAAGGAAAAAAATATTACCAACTATACATTATTACCAGCAATACATTTTTGAAAAAAAATATTACCAGCAATAAAAATCCTGTCGGCATTAAATAGCCCATTGAGGTGTTGATATGCCGTAAATCAAATCCAAATCCAAGTTATTACAAACCTATAATTAATCCCGGATTTTTATAAATCTATAATTAATACCGGATATTTATAAACATATAATTAATACTGGATTTCAATAAGCCTATAATTAGTACCGGATTAAAGAAATAAAACTATAATCAATACTGAGATGAGATATTATGATTATTTACATTATTCGGATTGTTAACCTCATGTTCATCGCCATATTTACAACGTTTCCGCCATTGTACGCTCCGGCCTTCATCAGGTGATTGCAATTTCGAACCGAACCCTTTATGTCGTCTACCTGGGTAGATTGTTCTGGTTTTTATAACATATTTATGTTATAATTTTTAAATAAATAATAATATATATATATATATATATATATATATATATATATATATATATATGTACGAAGGCAAGTAAAATATAAAGGCATTTTCCATATAACCCTTTTATTTCGACATATTTCTCCCCTTGCATGGCAGTTTGCTTCTGGTATTGTTCACTGAACTTCACCCCTTGCTCACGAAGCCATATTGACGGCGTTTATTTGTTTGGGCACCCAAAACGCACAAGTCATCATGCACTATGGCTTGTGCAGATCCATAGTTGATGCCCACGACTGCCGCCACTTGTCGGTCTTCCCTGATCAAAGCATCCACCCTCTGGATGTGTTCTTTCGTGCGCGATGTTGACGGGTGACCAGATCGCCTTTCATCTTTTACATTTGTTCTCCCAGCATTAAGGCGTTCTACCCACTCAAACACCTTTCGCTGATTCCTGGTGAGCGTTCCATATTGCGGCAATGCGATGGATTTCCACAGGTTTGACACCCAGTGCCCACAAAAAGTGTACTACGGCACGGTGTTCCTCCATGGTGCAATCACTGAGTACAGCGTCCACACATCTCACCGATTTGCTGATTGCAAGTCGATTGAAAAATACAGTGCTGCTCTGTTATCCCATGCACACACGTGGTGTTGCGAGACAACATTTTAAAATTGTTATATATATATATATATATATATATATGTATATATATATATATATATACACGATACTTATTGGAAAGCGCTCAATATCAGTGATAGAGCTAACATATTTAGTTGGATTGATTTGAGTTTGTGACCCTGGGTCTCAGTCGTCGCGATCATCAAACAATATGACGATCCCAAGGGCGTGAAACACAGATTCACAAATTCAAATCAATCCAGCTATATATATATATATATATATATATATTGTGTATTTTGGCAGCATATTTTCATTGAGGCAAGTTTCACTGTATAATTCAGACAAGTTTTGTCTGCTTATTTTCAATAAGATCCGTTCATATGCTTTTTGGTGTCAGTATTAAAAGATGAGAGAAAATTACCGTGTTGATACATATTGTTTTATTCCGAGTACTTTCAGCATTAACGCAATTCATCCTCAGTGTGTGTTTTTAAGACAATAATGTAGCGTTCATTATTTCCAAAGCCAAAATTGCTATGTTCATCTGAAAGTTATAATTTTAGGTGTGGATTGAGGACCGATAATGTTTTTGCCATGCAGTGTTTGTTTACATTCTAGGGGAGGTAACTAATTATGACATGTGAAGATTTCTTTTTGAAAAAGGAGAAATTACTATGAGAAACTATTAATATACACCTTGATATTTTAGTCGATCTATTGTAATCATTTTAGAACATTTGTGAAGTATTAATAATTAATCTTGTTAAGGTTTGGTTTCATTTTTTTTTAATATAGATAGCTTCAAGAATATTTAGTTTAGATTTTTTAAAAGCATGAAAAATATGTATGTATTTTCGACAAGAATTTCTTTAATTTTGAATATATATATATATATATATATATTTAATACATGTATATATATATATTTAAAATATGTATATATATATATATTAAATATATATTTTTTTTTTTATATATATATATATATATATATATATATATATATATATATATATATATATATATATTAATCAATTCATCTCGAGAAAGGTGATAATGCAAGGGATAAAGATAATCAGAAGACTTTAGAAGGAACCGGAAACTCAGTTCTAAACAGGAAACAATGGCTAAACTTCTGCTCTAATACAAATTATATATATATATATATATATATATATATATATATATATATATAGAGAGAGAGAGAGAGAGAGAGAGAGAGAGATAGATAGATAGATAGATAATCCGTATACCACTGATCTAAGAACAGGCAGATCCAAAGTGACACAGTGATCTTAGGGAGAGTGCACATATACTATACTCATCTTATAGAATTACCGATTGATACGCAAATAATTCAATGATATTTGACAGGTACTAGGTTAGCTTACTCTAACTCTCCCAGAAGTCATGCAATTCTAAACTTATTTAGCGCTCCTCTTCGTGTAAAAGAATGCTTCCATACTTATATATTGTCTTTCAGACTCTCTTCCATTCCCTTGCTCATCGTGATGCCAATAAGCAATTTCTAGCTTAAAGAAAGGAAAGTAAAAGAAAAAAAATCGCATTCTCTTTCACCTGGAATGTTGTAGTGTACAAAAACTGACCAAATTCGATGCCATTCGAAATGTTTTTTCCCGTGATAGATCTCGAAGCGTTATCAGCAGCTTTGCGATAGAAGTATTAAAATGACTTGTATCACGGGAGGTCACGCTTCTCTGAGACTAAATCGGTTTTATCAACGCAAAAGTACAATCACGTTCTGTCTGGCCAAACCGTGATTTGTTTACGACCAACTGACCGACCGACACGTGATTCCGGAACACTCGTTAGTCTTCTTAAAGGAGCGCTAATATTAACCTGATTTGATGTTCGTATTTCGTAAGCGAAAGCTGTCTTCATAAAATGATCATTTCATCATTATTATATTACGTGCTAGCAGTACCCTTGAAAATTCCACGGTTTTCCTATTTGACTTTTCTGATGGATCTTAATTCTTAAGTTAAAGATTGAATAAGCTCCTTTCTAGTTCCACGACTATAAAGTCCTCGTGAAAATTTGAGTATAACAACTTTAATAAAATATTTCAATCGCAATCATAAATATGAATTCAGGTTATTATTTAAAGAATTAAAAGAATACAAAAGTGTTGAAACTTGACTAATGCATGGAATAATAATGCAACACAAAATGTACTTTGAACAAAATGTATTGAAACAAGAAAGTGTACACAATATTTACATATAGTCTTTTGTATATTCCTGGTAAGACCGTTCCTGGAGAATGTGATGACTGTGTCGCAGTCGGGCAGAGTCTCTGGTTGAATCTCTTGATTCCTTCCTCTCTTCTCGGTACCAACCATATTTATATGGTCGGTACTCCACTATGCAAATTAGGTGGATCCTACCACAACAAAAAGAAAATGTTAAAAACTGTCAAGGTTTTCTATTTTACTGACGTTCAGTGGCCTAAGAAAAGTTTTTATCCAAGAGAAATAAACTACATCTAATTTCAAAATTTAATTACGTAATCCCTACTCAACATAAACAGTATTTGGAATTGGTATAGTGTAGTTACTCCATTTGATAGTTTCAGTGCTTGTATTCGATTTTTCATGGATTTGATCAAGTTATCAACAATCGTCTGATCCATATTTTGCCACTCCTTTAGCAATGTTTCTTTAAGGGTTGCCACTGACATGATTTTAATTGCACGCTCTTGAAGTTTTCGCTCAACGTGCTCCCAAACGTGCTCTATTGGATTCATGTCAGGATTTGGGGCTACCCATGGCAGTGACTTGATTCCTTGCGATTCCTTCCAGTCCTTTGCTGCTTTGCTTGTATGACATGGCGCTCCATCTTCTTGAAAAAGGCAGACATTGTTGTCAATCTGATTGGTTTCAAATAGTGGGAGTAGTCCTTCCTTTAATGTTTGACAGTATTTTGGACCATTCAAGCGCTCTTCGACAAGAATCAGCTCAGATTTCCCTCCAAACCAGGCAGCGCCCCACGCCATCACTCCAATTCCTTCATGTTTCCCGGTTGCCCCAGACAAGTGTTCTAAGTCTCATTCTGATTTCTCCAAACATAAACCAATCTCGAATTCGAATATTGGCAGAATTTACTTTCATCTGACGAAATTACAGGCTGCCAAAATTCATAATCTTTGCTCTCGAATTCTTTCACACAGTTCATAGGAAGGTTCCGGTTATCCTTTGAAGTCTTGTAACTCTTCTTTGATAGCCTAGCTCTTTCAGAGTTTTTCTCACCGAATATAGCGACATTCCCATGCTGTTGGCGACATCTTTGACGCTCTGACGACGGTTTCTTATGACTTCCTTCTTCAGCGTCCTTTTCGTTCGCTCAGACACGATGCTTAGTCTTCCTGAACGTTGTTTCCACACGAAAATGGCCTTCTTCATTAAATTTCTTGACAATATTATTAACCGTTTGATGATTAACCTGGAAAAACCTAGCAATTTCTCTATTTGACTTGCTACACTGATGCCATCCTATTATTTGCCCTTGTTGAAATTCACTAATTTCCTTACTTCCACGAACTTTCATTGCATTGCAAGATATAAATCAACTATAATTCCTAGTAGCTTGATACTAAAACGGTATTGAAAGAAAGAGACGTTATTAAACAAGCCAAACTTGCTGTAATCAAGGGTGGCTAAAAACTTATCACAGCCCACTGTAGACGTTAAACACATTAAACACAAAGACATTAAACTCTGTCTTTCCTTTTTTATCTTTTTTCTTTCTTTTTTTCTTTCTTTGCCCTACCTTTTCTCAAAAGTTCATCCATCCAGGTCGACCGTAGTCGGGATCATCGAGCCAATGTGAAAGATCTTTTCTTTAGCTGTATGGTATGTGCTACGCCAGGGATACATACAGTTACTTTCTCATAGATCGGTTGCCATCGAAGGCTATAGAACCCAATCTGTCCTGCTATTCACCCATAGCTGGGGAGAGATGTTTCATCTTTCCCAAGGATATTAGGACGTAAGTGAATGTAATGGATCAGACTGGAATTCGAACACGAGCCGCTATCCATTATCCATCGTGCTGTCCTGAAAGTAAATAGTGCCTTTGATATAGATTTTCTTCTGTTTTGTGGATAGGGTTCAGGGTAGGTTATTACAGGTCTTTGATTTCAATCGAACAGGAATGGTTCATTGTTTATCTGAGGTAATAGCAGGGTATAAAGGAGCAAAAGATCAAGAAGCATTGTATTATGTACATTTGCATCTATATTACAGATGTCTACTGGTTGGCCTATTGAAGATTGAGTGAAAGCAGGTCTCCTCAACTTTTGAGCACCTTACGGAGTATTCACTGAGACAGAAAAGGGTTAAGGTTAGAGTTATGTCATCTTGAGATTCACGACTTCTTTACCCCTTTTAAAATGAGGGAAGCTTTAGTTAATCATCTTTTCTTTGGAGCATTACAAACATTTTACGCAAAAAGTTAGGTAGGTACACTGTGGAATTAAAATAAGGATTACCACATTTGCAAACCCACCCCCCCAAATCATCGGTGCCTAAGCAGTCTCTCTGAAGAACAACGAATGTAACGTAGAATAAATCTATTTCAAAACTCAGTGCAATATTTTTCCACGAGAGAGTGTAGTGTTTAGCTAATTTTTACATTAACACTTCTTTTTGACGCACACACACACACGCGCGCACACACACGCACACACAAACATTCTCTCCCTCACCATCACTTTTTGTCTTTCTGTCTCTCCCCAGACACACGTCTTTCTGTTTGTTTGTCTATCTCTCTCTTTCTCTCAATATATATAGGTGAGGGATAATATGTGTAGGCTCTACGGAAAACTATTGGAAATCGAACTTCTACCACCACGAAATTATATTAAGCAATATCAAAAATAGTAACAACACTGCCCTCTCTAAATTTTTCTGGAAACTGAAAAGCGAGAATAAAAACCCAATTATCACCTGGGAACCAATAACGAAAGCTAAATCTTTCAGCAGGAAAGGCAGCAGATGTAACCTATGTCTTTCTGAGAAATTATTAATCCTCAAAAAAACAAAACCAAAAAAAAAAAAAACACATAAGAAAACAATCCTAACTCTTAAACGAAAGAAGTGAGTTAATGAGCACATGCCTACATAGATCCAAATTTCTACCCAAAACCGTTAACCCAGATTAGCATAGTCTGGCCGAACCCGGGGACCACATATGTTAGTATTGATATTATTTATTTTTATTAATATTTATTTTTTACTTTTTGCTATTTTTACTATACAACTATTGTTAATATTGGACTCTAACTTGTTTAATTTTTTTGTTAATCCATTATTTACATTATCGTATCTCTACCATTTTGTTTTATTATTATTATTGTTTTGTCTTTTTGTCTTTTTCTCCTACCTTTAATCTTACTATTAGTAACGTGTTCTATTTACTTATTTATTTATTTTTTATTTTATTTGCATTTATTATTTTTATTTATTTATTTATTTGCTTTATTTATTTGCTCTCCTTATTTGCATATTTATGTTTCTATTTTATTTTATATTATTTTATGTCATTTTGTTTTCAGTGATACGCATTATTTTTATTAGTACTTTAATTTTAATTTTATTTTATCACGGTATATTTTATTATTAATAAGATCACTACTGTTATTTAGATTATTAATATTAATATTAATAATATTATTAATTATTTTATTGATTTTCATAGTAAAAATTAGAGTTGCCCCATTGATTTTCAAACGTTTTTCCTTTCGATTAGCACAGCGTTCCTTCAAATTAGAATTTATAATTCTTATTTACTATCTTATTTTCAATCTTAAAAGCTAATCTGAGTCCAAATTCAAATCTAAAATTAAACTACACTTCATTTAAATATTTTAACAACTATAATATTCCACCACTACAATAGAATATCTCACGATAAACAGAAATATTATAGAAACGGTGTTAACCCAAAAAATTTCTCCTGAAGAATGCAGAAACTCCGAGTTGTGCAATCAATGTAAGATATTATGTATACAATTCGACCTCGGTTCTCGAAAGTCTCACATGTCGAACAAATCGGTTTTCGAACAGAAAATTCAACATGAAAATGCCTCGGTTATCGAACAAAATTTCGGTTCTCGAACAACTTTGCCGAACGGAATAATTTCTGAGTCGACCGCCGTGTTGTATACATTCGTGTGTTGTGCTGTGCATTTTTCTCAATTTTATTGTACAGTGATTTTTTTTCTCTACGTTGATTCCTATTGGAAAAATAGTTTCGGTTTACGAACATTTCGCGTTACAAACAAGCTTCAGGAACGAATTAAATTTGTGAGGTTCCACTGCATTTCTTAATATATTAAATATCTCTATTATTTAACATTGAGCGCGGTTTTTTCTTACGCTATAGAGTATATATTTATATGTATTTGTATACGAACGCTCGCTCGTACATTTACCTATGTTTATGCATAGGAAATATTTATGAATCTAACATGTTTCACTTTTATTAAAGATTCATCAGAATGAGATATGGTGGTGATTTTCTAAACGTGGATTAGAATTGATAGAAAACCGAAAGTATAGGGTACTCAGTGAGGTTCGAACTCACTATTCAGTCGTAATTAATCTAGCGAGACAAGCAGGTTAACCACTACACTACATCGAAGTACAGTAAATGATTCCCTATGTATAGCTTAGATGTGACCCAAGGTCGAATGTATGGGACACCAGGTAATCAGTAATAATTGATCTAGTGGAACAAGTTTGCTAACCATTACACCACGTCGAAGTGCCCTCAGAGAATGAGATATTAGAAAGAAAAAAATTCTGATATTTGTATTTTTGTGTTGTTTGTTTTTCATTGGATAAGCAGGCTTCATGTGCATTTGACTTGTTCAGCAGCGTTAGTATAGTTATATAAAATTATATATATGCTGGCTAGACTCTCGTATCCGTGTCTACTAGGGTACGTAGCCACCCTGTGTCGCCTGCTCAGTTACATTTGCGTTTGTTCAACACACGCGGAAACCACTTTTTTTTTTTGTTTATAGTGCAGCTATGCTGAGCGGTACTTAGTTACAATTTCTGGGACAGAGCGCATTATCTGACGTGATCAACATTCTGAACATAGTCAATACGCTCAATTCCTCGGTCACGATGACTTGTGACTTTGTGTTAGCATAGCCATCAACGCATCCCTGAAAATATAGATAAAGAACAAATAGGAAACGATTATGAATCTAACGTTTCACTTTTATTAAAACTTCATTGAATAATAAAATATTAATAAAAGCGTTTTTTTTTTTCAATTTCCCACTGACTGACAGGATTTCTGGTTTTACGCTGTCTTTGTTATCAGTACTGCCTTAGCTCCTGAAAATCATTTTCAGTTGACCCCTTTTGTAATTTTAGTTTTGTGATCACTTTTTACAGCATCGACTTCTGCTATTAAATTTTCTTAAAAAAAATCAACCTCGCATTTATAAAATGAGCACAAATTATTTTTTAAAACTCAATATAAAAGAAAAACGAGAAAATAAATAAATGTCAATTGCTGATATCCCCTGACGAGTGGGCAGATCGATTGCTGGGGGGGCCGTCTACGAAACTGAATGTTGAAGGTAGCATCAATCTGCTAAGTGACAGATTTTATATTTGTAATAATTATATATAAATATATAATTTCTACCAAATATATATTTTTTTCAAGATCATGCATAAATATTAATCCTTACGTAATTTAATAAAAGTATGGACTGATCGACGCATCCACTGATTTT